>PVKM010049650.1:0-10902 GCA_004027735.1 Carollia perspicillata
CATTCCTCTGCTTCTGTTCCTGCTCTAGTTGTTTACTTAGGTGTTGTTTTCATTTTTTTAGGTTCAGTTGTTGATAATTATGAGTTTGTTGTTATTTTACTGTTCATAGTTTTTATCATCTTCTATTGCTTAGATAAATCTCTTTAACATTTCATATAATAAGGGCTTGGTGATGATGAACTCCTTTAACTTGACCTTATCTTGGAAACACTTTATCTGCCCTTCCATTCTAAATGAGAGCTTTTCTGGATAGAGTAAATGTGGATATAGGTCCTTCCCTTTCATGACTTTGCATTCTTCTTTCCAGCCCCTTCTTGCCAGCAAGGTTTCTTTTGAGAAACCAGCTGATAGTCTTAGGGGAACACCTTTGTAGGTAACTCTCTTCTTTCCTCTTTCTGCCTTTAAGATTTTCTCTTTATCTTTAATCTTGGGTAATGTAATTATGATGTGCCTTGGTGTGTTCCTCCTTGGGTCCAATTTCTTTGGGACTCTCTGGGCTTCCTGGACTTTCTGGAAGTCCATTTCCTTCACCAGATGAGGGAAGAGTTCCTTCATTACTTTTTCAAATAAAATTTCAGTTTCTTGCTGTTGTTCTTCTCCTTCTGGTACTTCTATGATTCGAATGTTGGAGCACTTAAAGTTATCCCACAGGTTCCTTAGCCTCTCCTCATTTTTCTGAATTCTTGTTTCTTCATTCTGTTCCAGTTGGATGTTTATTCATTTTGTTCCAAGTCATTGATTTGAGTCCTGGTTTCCTGCCCTTCACTGTTGGTTCCCTGTATATTTTGCTTTATTTCACTTTGTATAGCCTTCATTTCTTCCTTCATTTGGCAACTGAGCTCAATCAATTCTGTGAGCATCCTGATTACCAGTGTTTTGAACTCTGCACTAGATAGGATGTCTAGCTCCTTGTCACTTAGTTCATTTTGTGGAGTTTGATCTTTTCTTTCATTTGGTCCGTATCTCTTTGTCTTGGTGCATCTGTTATGGTAATGCAGTGGCGTCTTAGGTATTCACCAGGGCAGAGCAACCCACATCACTGCTTTGTAGTGGAGGATCTCTCCCACTGTGGGGGAGGGATCAGACAGGGAACAATATTTTGGGCTCCCTCTGCTATAGCCCCACTTTCCAATGTACTCTCTTGTGAGACTGGGAGTTTCTCCCACCATCACCGCCCCCACAGTTTTTAACAGCTAGTGGTTTTGAGACTTTAATTACCTTTTTTACCAGCTCTGCCTTGCCTGCATGTGGTCTGCTGTCTTGCTGTGCATCCTCTCCACTTGGCTGCCCTCTCCCACCTCTGCCTCTACACCTGTCTGGATGAATATTTCTTTAAGCACTTGGTTGTCAGACTTCCATGTAGTTTGATTTTCTGGCACTTCTGGTTGTTTATTGTTTTTAAATTGGTTGTTATCCTTCTTTTGGTTGCACGAGGAAGTGAATGATTTCTACCTACACCTCTATCTTGACCGTAACTCTCCTCTTTCATTTCTGATTTTATCTGTTTGGGTTCTCTATCTATCTATCTATCTATCTATCTATCTATCTATCTATCTATCTATCTTTTTTTTATGAATATGGTTAAAAGTTTGTCAGTCTTTTTTATCCTTTTCAAGAACAAGCTATTGGATTTCTTTGTCTTGTGTATCAGTTTTTTAGACTCCATTTCATTTATTTCTGCTCTCATCTTAATTATTTCCTTCCTTCTACTCACATTGTGCTTTGTTTTTATTTCTTCTTCAGTTCCTTTAAGTGTGAAGTTCAGATTGTTTATGTGAACTTTTTCCTGTTTTTTTGAGATAGGCCTATAATGCTATTAATTTCCCTGTTAGGATGTCTTTTTTATACTAAGACAGAAATTTCCCAGTTTCCTACAGATTTTGGATTGTAATGTCCTTATTTTCATTTGTTTCAAGATATCTTTTCATTTCTTACTTGATCTTGTTTTTGACCCATTCATTGTTTAATAACATGTTATTTAGCTTCCATGTCTTTGTGTATTCTTCAATGTTGTTCTTGTGGTTGTTGTCTAGTTTCATAGCATTGTGGTCAGAGAAGATGTTTGATATAATTTCAATCTTCTTAAATGTATTGAGATTTGTATTGTGTGGTCTACCTATTTGCATGTGGTCTACCTATAAAACATTCCATGTGCACTTGAAAAGTATGTATATCCATTTGTTCTAGTGTGTCATTTAAGGCCACTGTTTTCTGGTTGATTTTCTGCCTGGAAGATCTATCCATTGAAGACAATGGGGTGTTAAACTCCCCAACTATGACTGTATTTCTGTTGATCTCTCTTTTTATGTCCATCAAGATTTGCTTCACACACTGACTAGTGTGGCTCAGTTGGTGAGTGCCAGCCAGCAAATCAAAGGGTCACCAGTTTGATCCCCAGTCAGGGCACATGCCTCAGTTGCAGGCCAGTTCCCAGCAGGGGACGCATGAGAGGCAACCATACATTGATATTTCTCTCCCTCTGTCCTTCTCTTCCCCTCTAAAGATAAATAAATAAAAAATTTTTAAAAATCTATTATTCTGATTTTTTAGTGTACCAGCATAGTCAGTCCATAAGGAAGGCGAAAAGATGCTCTGCTGCTTCTATTGGCATAAGATTCAAAACAGTCCACAATAAAACCATCTCTGTGCCAACTGTTCACACCTGCCATTAACCACCAGTCATCAGCCATTCCAGGCTCCTCCCCTAATGCAAAAATTCATCACCACCCACTCAACCTTCCAGATGCTTTTGGCTTATTTCTGGCAGAGATAGTAAAACTAACCAACTATTTCTTTTGCTCCCCTATATTTTCCAGTCCCATTTATGTTGAGCAGCATCACGTGACTAGTTCTAACTAACTCAATGTGTATAGAAGAACATATGCCATTTCCGGGCTGAGGTGATGATAAACCATTTTATGATTGCCCAGTTCCTTTCTTTTGCCATGACAATTATAAAGGCCAATATACCAAATGATGCAGCCATAAGAAGCCATCAGTCTGGGTCCCTGAGTGTCCAGAGAAGACTTCCCCAGGCCAACAAGCATTTTAAAGGTACTAAAAATTAATGTTAGTTGTGTGTAGACATTAGGATGGGGTCAAGGAATCTGTTACCACAACATTACCTAGCCTAACCTGAATAATAACCTTCACTGAAAGGCATTACCAAACCATTTGCTAAGCAGCTCAGGCTGCATTTAGTCTCTCTCCTGCCAAGTGAAATATGTGTAGTTTTGGTCTGAGGAAGGGCTAAAGGAAGCATCTATGGAGTCATTTATTCTAACAGATATGTACAAAACATCTAGTTGTGCTGGCGTCTGTGGAAAAAGCAAAGTGGGGCTTGACCATATCGCCTCCTGAGAACAGATGCTCATTTCTGTTTACAGCCTAGACTCATCTCAAGTTGCAATAAATGGAGATGACCTTTAGGTCTCCAAATAATTTTTTACAGCTGGCTTTTGTACACAGCTGTTTCTTTATTTTCCTTATATTTTTTCAACTTAGCATTTCCTAAGAATATATTATGGGAGATGATTCAGGTTGAAAACTCATGGTCTCTTTCCTCAAGGACTTCAAAGTCTAATAAGGAAGTATGAATGTAGTCACCTAAATACAATATAATGCGGAATCAAGTCAAGCTGTTGTAGATGGGCAGACCCTAAGGAACTGAATGATTCAAGAGGGCTGAGTTGTAATAAGGAAAGGATCAACTATGAATGGCATTGTGAGACTCCTTACCACCCAGCCCTGCAAACACTTCATTCATAACAACAGAATAACATCAGGCCTTGAAAGCTGGATATTACATTTTATTTAAATAAGAGTCTTACTATGAGATAAAATATTTTGCTGACCATTTAACTTGAAACATTTTAAAACCTTTCTTGTACTTTTCTCTGTTTATATTAAAATATATTTCAGTAGTTTTATCCCACGTATAGCCTATATCGAAACAATATTTAATGCCCTTGGCAAAGATTTGAAAAACTAAAATATATACAAATTCAAGATTAACAAGATCAAACCTATATGATATCAGAACTGTTATAATTTTTTTATTTTAATTATTGTTCAAGTACAGTTTTCTGTCTTTTACTCCCATCCCAGCCCACCCCCAAACACTCCCCACTTCCCTCCCATTTCCACCCCCTTAGGTTTTGTCCATGAGTCCTTTATACTCGTTCCTGTAAACCCTTCCCCTCTCCCCTCTGGTCACTGTCAGCAGCATATTTCCTTCTTCCATTATCATGTAACCAAAGAATCCACACATATAATACCAAACTCTCCTTAGTGAGATAGTGCTGTCTTGGTTGTTAACAAATCTATTTTTTCCAGCATGATGACTCCTCTTGTTGGATACAAGATTAGAGCTGAATAGTTCTGCTGTCTGTCTGATATTTGTTAACGTTATGCCAGGTGCTCCAAAATTCAGAGCAGTTAGAGATAACCACTCAGGGATATTTTAGGTAGGGGGAATGGAGGGTCTGGACAGTGATGGTTTATTCCTGTTCTGGGTTTTTTTTTTTCTGCTTTAGGAGATATAGGCAATAAGGAGTTTGATCTTGGACATACATTGAGTGAAGATGTAAGTAATTGGAAATATACAAGTTAGGAAAGGCACTAAAAGCTAGAGATATCAGAGTTGTCACCATGCAGATCAAATTTTAAATCATTTAGGAGATCACTTAGAAGGAGAGTAAATAAAGATAAGAGGTCTTAGGACTGAGCCCAATACAATATTTGAAAGGCAAGAAAGGAAATAAATAATATTTCTTTGCCAGTGATATGGGAGAACAATTAAGATAGAATGGGGTGTCACACTTAAAGGAACCTGAAAAAGAACAACAAACAAAGCCAAAAGTGACTAGAAGCAAGGAAATAATAAAAATCAGAGCAGAAATAAATGAAATACAATCTAAAAAATAATACAAAAGTCAGTGAATCCAAGACATGTTTTTTTTCAAAAGATAAACAAGATTGGCAAACATTTAACCAGACTCATCATGAAAAAAGAGAAAGGAACCAAATAAATAAAATCAGAAGTGAAAGAGGAGAAATAACAACTGACACCAAAGAAATACAAAGGACTTTAAGAAAACATAATGAAAACTACATGCGAACAAATGGGACAACCTGGACAAAATGGATAAATTCCTAGTAACATATAATCTTCCAAAACTAAATCAGAAAGAATCAGAGAATCCAAATAAACACATTACACCTACTGAAATTGAAGCAGTAATAAAAAAACTCCCAACAAACAAAAGTCCTGGACCAGGTGGCCTCACGGGTGAATTTTACCAAACATTCCAAGAACTAACACCTCCATTTTTCAAACTATTTCATAAAATTCAAGAGGAAGGAAGACTTCCAAACTCCTTTTATGAACCCAAAATTACCCTAATTCCAAAGACCAGATAAATACACTACGAAGAAAGAAATTATAGACCAATATCTCTGATGAACATAGACACTAAAATCCTCAGGAACATATTAGAATACAGAATACAGAAATGAATAAAGAAGATCATACAGCATAATCAAGTGGTATTTATTCCAGGAATGCAAGTTTGGCACAACATTCACTAATCAATAAATGATTCGCCACATAAGCAAAATGGAGGACAAAAACCACATGATCACATCAATAAATGCAGAAAAAGGATTCAATAAAAGGCAGCAGCCAGTTATGATAAAATCTCACAGCAAAGTGGGATCAGAGGAAAACTTCCAATTCATAATAAATGCCATATATGACGAACCCATGGCCACCACCATACTCAACAGGAAAAAAATACAAACATTCCCCTTAAGATGGGGAACAAGACAGGATGTTTGCTTTCACTTCAGTTATTCGACATAGTACTGGAAGCCCAAACCACAGCAACCAGACAAGAAGAAGAAGTAAAAGGCAACCAAATGTGAAAAGAGGAAGTAAAACTGTCATTATTTGCAGATGAAATGACACTGTACATACAGAACCCCAAAGATTCCACCAAGAAACTCCTAGAACTGATAAATGAATTAAGCAAAGAAGCAGGATATGAAATTAATATCTACAAATCAGTTGCATTTTTATATGTGAATAACAAAAAATGGAAAAGGAAACTAAGAAAACAATCCCATTCACATGTGCTACAAAAATAATAAAATACCTAGGAATAAACCTAATCAAGGACGTAAAAGACCTATACTTCAAAATTCTAAAACACTAAAGAAACAAATAAGATACAAATAAGCAGTACCACATACCATATTCATGGATAGGAACAATTAATATCATTAAAATGTTCATGCTGCTCAAAGCAATCCTTAGATTCAATGCAATTCCTAAAAGGCACAAAACTGTACTTGAACAACAATAAAAAAATCTTCTTAATAAAAAAAAAACTAAAAGATTTCAATAACATATTTCACAGAAACCAAACACATATTTCAAAAATTAAATGGGACCACAAAAGGCCTTGCATGGCAACAGTGATATTGAGAAAGAAGAATAAAGTTTCAGGAATCATGGTAATATCAAACTTAAGAGAAATTTTTTCTTCCCACCTTTTTCCCCCCAAGTGAGACAATAAGACCTGAAGCTGTGAAAGGTCCAGAGACAGATCTAGAGAGAGAGCACAAGGTTAACCACAACAACTGAGAAACTGAAAAATTGCAATTTACTGTCATATACAATTGCATTTTATTGTTTTTCTGTATTATTATTATTTTCATTATTTTTTCCTTGAAGAATAAGTCAATCATACTATTTTGAATGTTTTTTTTAGGATTTTTTAAAACTTTCATTTTGTTATTCAAGTACAGTTTTATGTCTTTTACTCCCATCCCAGTCCACCCCCCAGTACGCTCCACCTACCTCCCATTTCCACCCCTCTTAGTTTTTGTCCATGTGTCCTTTATACTTGTTCCTATAATCCCTTCCCTTTTTCCCCTGAAATTCCCTCCCCTCTCCCCTCTGGTTACAGTCATCTCGTTTTCTATTTCAATGTCTTTGGTTATACTTTGCTTCCTTGTTTGTTTTCTTGCTTAGGTTCCCGTTAAAGGTGAGACCATATGTTATTTGTCTTTCACCATCTGCCTTATTTCACTTAGCATAATGCTTTCCACTTCCATCCATGCTGTTGCATGGAGTAGGAGCTTCTTCTTTCTTTCCGCTGCATAGAATTCCATTGTGTATATGTACCATAGTTTTTTGATCCATTCATTTACTGATGGGCACCTAGGTTGTTTCCAACACTTGGCTATTGTAAATTGTGCTACTATGAACTTTGGGGTGCATAGGTTCTTTTGGAATGGTGTTTCAAGGTTCTTGGGATATAATCCTAGGAGTGGAATTGCTGGGTCAAAAGGCAGTTCCATTTTTAGTTTTCTGAGAAAATTCCATATTGTTTTCCATAGTGGTTGTACCAGTCTGCAATCCCACCAACAGTGAACTAGGGTCCCCTTTTCTCCACAACCTCTCCAACACTTGTTGTTTGTTGCTTTGTTTATGATGCCATTCTTACCGGTGTAAAGTGGTATCTCATTGTGGTTTTAATTTGCATTTCTCTGATGGCTAGCGATATTGAGCATCTTTTCATGTGTCCCTGAATCCTCTGTATGTCCTCTTGGAGAAATGCCTGTCCAAGTCCTTTGCCCATTTTTTAATTGGGTTGCTTATCTTCTTGGAGTAGAGTCGTGTAAGTTCTTTATATATTTTGGAGATTAAACCCTTGTCTGAGGTATGATTGGCAAATATGTTTTCCCATATAGCTGGACCTCTTTTTATTTTAATGCTGTTTTCTTTAGCTGTACAGAAGCTTTTTCTTTTGATGAGATCCCATTTGTTTATTCTTTCCTTTATATCCCTTGCTCTGGGGGACATATCAGTAAAAATGTTGCTGCATGAGATATCTGAAATTTTCCTCCCTATGCTCTCCTCTAGAATTTTAATGGTGTCACGGCTTATATTTAAGTCTTTTATCCATCTTGAATTTATTTTTGTGTATGGTGTAAGTTGGTGCTCGAGTTTCATTTTTTTGCATGTAGCTGTCCATTTCTCCCAACACCATTTGTTGAAGAGACTATTTTTACTCCATTTTATGGTGTTGCCCCCTTTGTCAAATATTAACTGACTGTAGAGACTTGGGTTTATTTCTGGTCTCTTTGTTCTGTTCCCTTGGTCTATGTGCCTGTTTTTATGCCAGTACCAGGCTGTTTTGATTACACTGACCTTGTAATACTGTTTGGTATCAGGTATTGTGATCCCTCCTACTTTGTTCTTCTTTCTCAAATAGCAGCTGCTATTCAGGGTCATTTATGGTTCCATATAAACTTTTGAAGTGTTTGTTCTATGGCTGTGAAATATGCCATTGATAGGTATATACCACTTTCATAGGTATTGCATTGAATCTGTACATTGCTTTGGGTAGTATGGACATTTTGATGATGTTAATTCTTCCAATCCATGAACATGGTATATGTTTCTATGTGTTCATGTCTTTATTGATTTCATTCGTCAGTGTTGTGTAGTTTTCTGCATACAGGTCTTTTATCTCCTTGGTTAGGTTTATTCCTAGGTATTTTATTTTTCTTTTTGCTATATCAAATGAGATTTTTTTCTTGACTTCTGCTTCTGCTGTTTCATTGTCGGTATACAAAAAATGCCTTTGATTTCTGGATATTGACTTTGTATCTCACTGTTTTGCCAAATTCATTTATTAGGTTGAGCAGTTTTTGTGTAGAGTCTGTAGGATTTTCCATATACACTATCATATCGTCTGCAAACAGTGACAGTTTTGTTTCCTCCTTTCTGATTGGGATGCCTTTTATTTCCTTTTCTTGTCTGATCCCTGTGGCTAAAACTTCCAATACTATATTGAATAGAAGTGGTGAAAGTGGACAATCTTGTCTTGTTCCTGATGTTAATGGAAAAGCTTTTAATTTTTGTCCATTGAGTATGATGTTGGCTGTAGGTCTCTTATATATGGCCTTTATAATCTTCAGGAATACTCCCTCTATTCCCACTTTGCTGAGTGTTTTTATTATAAATGGGTGCTGTACCTTGTCAAATGTTTTTCCCACATCTATTGATATGATCATGTGATTTTGGTCTTTGCTTTTCTTTATGTGATGTATTGCATTTACAGATTTCCGAGTGTTAAACCATCCTTGCATCCCTGGGATGAACGCCTCTTGGTCACGGTGTATGATCTTTGTAATATATTGTTGGATACGGTTTGCCAATATTTTGTTGAGTATTTTAATATCTATGTTCATCAGCGATATTGAACTTAAATTTTCTTTCTTTGTTCTGTCTTTATCTGGTTTTGGGATTAGGATGATGATGGCTTCATAAAAGGAGTTTGAGAGTCTTCCATCACT
Source organism: Carollia perspicillata (assembly GCA_004027735.1). Classification (NCBI taxonomy): domain Eukaryota; kingdom Metazoa; phylum Chordata; class Mammalia; order Chiroptera; family Phyllostomidae; genus Carollia; species Carollia perspicillata. The sequence continues at coordinate 9,370 of PVKM010049650.1, forward strand.
TTGGATTTTTTGGACTAGTCTGTGAAAGATAGGGGTTAGCTCTTCCTTAAATGCTCTGTAGAATTCTCCTGTGAAACCATCTGGTCCAGGGCTTTTGTGTGTCGGGAATTTTTTGATCACTGCTTCAATTTCATCTGCTGTTATTGTACTGTTAAGGCTTTCTGCATCTTCTTCACTGAGTTTTGGAAGATTATATTTTTCCAGAAATTTTTCCATTTCACCTAGGTTTTCAAATTCCTTGGCATACAGTTATTGATAGTAATTTCTTACAATCCTTTGTATTTCTGTGGTGTCAGCTATAATCTCTCCTCTTTCATTTCTGATTGTGTTTATTTGCGCCCTTCCTCTTTTTTTCTTGATAAGCCTGCTTAAAGGCTTGTCGATTTTGTTTATCTTTTCAAAAAACCAGCTCCTGTATCCACTGATCCTTAGAATCCTGCTTTTAGTCTCTATGTCATTTAATTCTGCTCTGATCTTTCTTATTTCTTTCCTTCTACTAGCTCTGGGCTGTCTTTGTTGTTGTTCCTTGAGTTCTTGTAGGTGTAGGGTTAGGTTGTTTGTTTGAAATGTTTCTATCTTTTTTAGGTAGGCCTATATTGCTATGAACTTCCCTCTCAGGACTGCCTTTGCTGTGTCCCATAAGTTTTGGGTTGTCGTAAGTTCATTTTCATTTGTTTCCAGAAACTTTTTGATTTCCTCCTTAATTTCATTCTTGACCCATTCATTGTTTAATAGCATGCTATTCAATCTCCATGATTTTGAGCATTTGGTTTTTCCCTCGGGGTTGGTTTCTAGTTTCAGTCCCTTGTGGTGAGAGAAAATGCTTGGTATGATTTCAATTTTCTTGTATTTGTTGAGGCTTGTTTTATGTCCTATCATGTGGTTTACTTTGAAAATGTTCCATGTGTATTTCAATAGAATGTGTATTTAACTTCTTTCAGATGCAGGCTCTATATATATCAGTTAAGTCCATTTCATCTTGGGCATTATTCAATGCCACAATATCTTTGTTGATATTTTGTTTGGAAGATCTGTCCATTTTTAACAGTGGCATGTTAAAATCCCCTACTATAATTGTGTTGCTACCAAAGTCTTTCTTGAAGTCCTCTAAAATTTTTTTTATGTATTCGGGTGCTCCTATGTTTGGTGCATATATATTTACAATGTTTATGTCTGCTTGGTGGATTCTTCCCTTGAGTATTATGAAGTGACCTTCTGGGTCTCTATTTATGGCTCTTTTTTTTGAAGTCTATCTTGTCTTGGCTTTTTTTTTTCTGTTCATTTGCTTGGAAAATTAGTTTCCAGCCCTTCACTTTCAGTCTGTGTATATCTTTTGTCCTCAGGTGGGTCTCTTGTAGGCAGCATATGTGTGGGTCATGGGTTTTTATCCATTCAGCTATTCTGTGTCTTTTGATTGGAGCATGTAATCCATTTACATTTAAGGTTATTAGGGATAGGTACTCACACATAGTCATTTTTGAACCTATGTTCCTCTCTGTCTCTCTCTTTTCCTTCCTTTTCTTGGAGCAGTCC
>PVKM010049651.1:0-10896 GCA_004027735.1 Carollia perspicillata
TTTTTTTTATCAGATTTTCCATTTGGTTCTTTTTTATGCTTTTTATTTCTCTACTGAGATTCCTTATCTGTTGACTACTTACTTCAGACTACATTTTCTTTTAATTCTATGAATATACATTGTTCTTTAGCTACTTTAAAGCCTGCTAAATTCAGCATTTGAATCACATCACATTATTTCTGTTCACTACTAGTTTTTTGATTGACTGTGGATCCTATTTTCCTATATCTTTGCACATCTGGTAATTTTTTTACTATTTACTGGACATCCTTAGTGACACATTAGAAAGACTCTGGATTCTGTTAGCTTTCCCTGAAGGGTATTGATTCTTGGTCAATTACTGGCTAGTAACCTTTAAATTGTGCAGGCTTCTTTTAATGCTTTGTTATAGGGGATACATAGAAACCTGAGATGTTTCCCAAGTACTTCTAATTAGCAGGACTTAGCCTCAACAATCTGTCCTGCCTACAGACCTTGTCAGGGCTGTGTTGTAAGCATGTTTAGGGTGGGTGCAGAGCAGTGGTATTCTACTGAAGATGAATTTCTCCCTGGGTGACATTTGGCAATATCTGAAGACATTGTAGATTGTCACAACAAGAGATCAGTGGGAAGCTACTGGCATTAAGTGGGTACAGCCTGGGGATATTGCTAAATATCCTGCAATATACAAAACAGCTCTACACAAGAATTATCTGGTCCAAAATATCAAGAGAGTAAGAACTGAAAACCTCTGGTCTAACTTAAGCCTTATTCTAGGGCATGGTCCTGACCTCTGCTGGAGGGATTAATGAGGTGTGAAGGCCATCCACTCTGCCTGGAATGGACGTCAATACCTTGAATCACTACTTGGGTTCTTATCTCTCTGCTGAGCTGCTAAAGTTGTCAGTCTAAAGTAGTCATACTCCGAGCTGTTTTATTGATGGAAAGAATTTCTTTTTTTTATTTTTTTTTTATTTTTACTCTTTAATCTTTTATCATTATCTATACTCTTGGAAAGATTATCTTTTTTCTTTTTCTTTCCCTTTTCTTTTTATTGTTGTTCAAGTACAGTTGCCTCAATTTTCCCTCCATCACTCCCACCAGCCCCAGCCATCCCCATTTCTCATCCTCGATCCTACCCACCTTTGGCTTTGTCAATATGTCTTTTATACTTTTATACGTGTTCCTTAACAATCCTTCCTACTTCCCCCCTCCATTAACCTTTCCAGCCTCCCCTCTGGTTACTGTCAGTTTGTTCTCAAATCAATGTCTCTGGTTTTATTTTGCTTACTTGTTTGCTTTGTTGATTAGGTTCCACCTATTGGTGAGATCATACAATATTTCTCTTTCACCGTCTGGCTTATTTCACTTAGCACAATGCTCTCCAGATCCATCCAAGCTGTCAAAAAGGGAAGGAGCTCCTTCTTTCTTTGTGCTGCATAGTATTCCATCCCGTAAATGTACCACAGTTTTTTCAACCATTCATTTACTGATAGCACATAAGTTGTTTCCAGCACTTGGCTATTGTAAATTGAGCTGCAATGAACATTGGGGTGCATAGGTTCTTTTGAATTGGTGCTTTGGGATTCTTAGGGTATAGTCCCAGGAACTAAATTTCTGGGTCAAAAGGGAGTTCCATTTTTATTTTTCCAAGGAAATTCCATACTGTTTTCCTCATTGGCTGCAGCAGTCTGCCTTCCCACCAACAGTGCACTAGGGTTACCTTTTCTCCATAACCTTGCCAGCACTTGGTGTTTGTTGCTTTGGTTATAATGCCATTTGGTGTGAGGTGGTATCTCACTGTGGTTTTAATTTGCATCTCTCTGATGGCTAGTGAAGCTGAGCATCTTTTCATATGTCTCTGGGCCCTTTGTATATCCTCCCTGGAGAAGTGTCTGTTCAAGTCCTTTGCCCATTTATTAACCGGATTGTTTGTCTTCCTGGTGTAGAGTCATGTGAGTTCTTTATATATTTTGGAGATCAAATCCTTGTTTGAGGTATCACTGGTAAATATGTTTTCCCATACGGTTAGTTCTCTTTTCATTCTAATGCTGTTTTCTTTAGCCATGCAGAAGCTTTTTATTTTGATGAGATCCCATTTGTTTGTTCTTTCCTTTATGTCTCTTGCTGTAGGGCACATATTGATGAAAAGATTGCTGCCATAGAATATCTGAGATTTTCCTGGCAATGTTTTCCTGAAGGACTTTTATGGTGTCAGACTTCTGTTTAAGCCTTTTATCCATCTTGAGTTTATTTTTGTGTATGGTGTAAGTTAGTAGTCAAGTTTCATTTTTTAGCATGTAATGGTCCAGATCTCCCAATGCCATTTGCTGAAGAGGCTATTTTTACTCCAATTTATGTGTCTGCCCCTTTGTCAAATATTACTTGACCATAGAGACTCGGGTTTATTTCTGGGCTCTCTGCTCTGTTCCCTTGGTCTATGTGTCTGTTCTTATGCCAGTACCACACTGTTTTGATTACAGTGGCTTTGTAGTATACTTTGATATCAGGTATTGTGTACCCTCCTGCTTTGTTCTTCTTTCTCAAGATTGCTGCAGCTATTTGGGGTTTTTTATGGTTCCATATAAATTTTTAAAGTGTCTGTTCTGTCTGTGAAATATGTCATTGGTATTTTAATAGGTATTGTGCTGAATCTATAAATTGCTTTGGATAGTGTAGAAATTTTGATGATGTTAATTCCTCCAATCCATGAACACAGTACATGCTTCCATTTGTATATATCTTCCTTCATTTGTTTCTTCCATGTTATACAGTTTTCTGAGTACAGATCTTTGCCTTCTTGGCTAGGTTTATTCCTAGGTACTTTCTTTTTCTTGTTGCTGTATCAATGAGATGCTTTTTCCTGATTTCTGTTTCTGATATTTCATTGTTGGTTAACAAAAATGACTTCAATTTTTGAATATTGACTTTCCTGCTGTTTTGCCAAATTCACTTATTAAGTAGAGTAGCTTTTTGGTGGAATCTATAGGATTTTCTCTGTACACTATCATGTCTTCTGCAGACAATGACAGTTTTGCTTCCTCCTTTCCAATTTAATGCCTTTTATTTCTTTTTTTTTTTTTTGTCTGACTGCTGTGGCTAGGACTTCAATACTATGCTGAATGAAGTCATCAAGTGGACATCCTTGCCTTGTTCCTGATCTTAGGGAAGAAGCTTTTAGTTTATGTCCATTGAGTATGATGTTGGCTGTAGTTTTCTCATATAGGGTCATTATTATGTTGAGGTATGCTCCCTGTACTCCCTCTTTGCTGAGTGATTTTATTATAAATGGGTGCTGTACCTTATCAAATGTTCTTTCCACATCTATTGATATGCTTATCTTAACAGTGGTCAAAAGTTAAAAATGGAAAGCTTTGGAAGTAACATTCTTTCTTTTAAGCATGAAATTTGTTTTGTTTTGTTTTGTTTTTGTCATTTTTTTAATTGTTGCTCAAGTACAGTTGTCTCCATTTCCCACCTCTATTTTCCTCTACCCTACCCACCCCTACTTCCCACCCTCTCTCCCTCCCCTGATTGACTTTGTCCATGGGTCCTTTATATGTGTTCCTTGGCAACCCTTTCCCTTCTTTCCCCCATTATCTTCCTCCCCCTTCCCTCTGGTTAAGGTCAGTTTGTTCTTTATTTCCATGTCTCTGGTTCTATTTTGCTCACTTTTTTGTTTTTTTGATTAAGTTCCATTTATAGGTGAGATCATATGGCATTTCTCTTTCAATCCCTGGCTTACTTCATTTAGCATAATGCTTTCTAGTTCCATCTATACTGTTGTGAAGGGTGGGAGCTCCTTCTTTCTTTCCGCTGCATGATATTCCATTGTGTGAATGTACCACAGTTTTTCTTCCACTTATTTACTGACAGGCTCTAGCACCTGGCCATTGTAAATTGTGCTGCTATGAAAACTGGAGTGCATAGGTTCTTCTGAATTGGTGTTTCAGGGTTCTTAGGGTATAATCCCAGCTGTGGAATTGCTAGATCAAAAGGCAGTTCCATTTTTAGTTTCTTGAGAAAATTACATACTGTTTTCCACAGTGGCTATAGCAGTTTGCATTCCACCAACAGTGTACTAGGGTTCCCTTTTCCCCACAACCTCACCAGCACTTGTTGTTTATTGATTGGTTTATGATGGCCATCCTCACCAGTGTGAAGTGCTATCTCATTGTGGTTTTAATTTGCACCTCTCTGATGGCCATAATCCCAGATATTCCATGAAGCAATATTTTCACTGATATTTCCCCTAGACCAAGGGACATAAAGGAAAGAATAAACAAATCAGACTTCATCAAAATAAAAAGTTTCTTCATGGCTAAAGAAAACATCAACAAAATGAAAAGTGAACCCACTGTATGGGAAAATATATTTGCCAGTGTGATACCTCAGACAATGGTTTGATCTCCAAAATATATAAAAAACTCACACAGCTCCACTCCAGGTAGACAAATAATCCAATTTAAAAAATTGGCAAAGGACCTGATGGGAGGATTTTTAGTTCATATTATTTTCTCAATGTAAACCTGTACCTTCTTTTGAGCATTGAACTTAATAACTTCAGAATCTCGGAAAGTATACCATCATATTTTTTTATTATGATGTGTATTTGATAATGTTTGTGTGACTTTGTTAATATCAGATTCTAAATTCAAAAGATAGTTTAATCTGATGACCTAAAATGTTAGATATGCTGATCATGTGCATGAAGAATTACCTATGTGATTAGGAATTAACTCATACATATGAATGTGAATATTGTGGTTGGTATGGAAACCTGAACTTTAGCATTACATTTCATTACCATCTTATAACTTCACCCATACTATTGTTTTTTTCTAATAATGGAGTTTAACAATAGCACAATATTATCACAAAGCCAATGTATAAACAATGAATAAAGTGAAAGGCTGAAGACAAAACTTCTAACATTCCCAAAGGAATTTATGACAAGGTACTATGGGTGAGATCTGTCACCCTTCTTGAATCAGAGTATTGTGAGGCCTATTATAAGTATGTTTTTTCTCAAGCTCCACACAGCCTTGTCTTCTTGTACCTCAGCACCTGCTCTACCTCATCTGTATCTTCCAACCCACAAATCAGTCTTTCCTTCCTCCTAAGTCCACACTCAGCACTCAACTCAGAAGCAAGTAATACAGGGTATTATTTTCATCAGCACTCTGCCTTTCTCATCCATATGAGAGTTCTCTTTCTCTCCCCCTCTCTTCTTTTTCACTATGTAATACACAACTAACGTTATCATCCTCACTCTAGAAATTATACTTCCTCGTGTGGCTTTGGATCTACTACCTTTCCTAGTAAAACACAGGTGTTCTGAGGAATTAGACAATTAAGACATTCTAGTTTGAGTAGTGGAGAAAATATAACTGGGCAAAATATTTGGCGTAAACAAAATGTAGGTGATATCTAAATACCAAATTATTTATTGCATTAATTTGAATTCTGTGTCTTTAACTGTGGTGCTTTTTTCTTTTCTGAAAATACTACAGAGTTATATATGCACTTGACTCTCCATGGATATTTGGAATTGTTCCTTTGTTGTTTGCTCACTTGGGGAAAATAGGTCAACTTAATTTTCATTTAATTTGCTTTGCTCAATATAAAACAAAAGTATCAATAGCACTCAGTCTCTACTTGATGATTAGAATAATGGCTAAGCTTACCAAGCCTGGAAATATGGATGGTAACTTGAATTCATAATGAAATAGAAGAAACAGAATTAGCTACATCAAAAATAGGCATAAATATCATGAAAATAGTAATATTCAAAACCCAGTAAACATGCAACAAAATGAATTGGAAAAAAATACTTTCTCGGTGTTTCTCATTTTCATGCTGTCCCCTGTTAGGTGGCTGGCTGCAAAAGAGATCCCTGAATAATCAGGATCTAGATGTACTTCTTTAAGGTGCCGTTCATTTTCACCATGAAATTATGTGTATTTAAATAAGTCACAAATCACTAATTTTTTGTTATAATAAATATATGGTATTTTATAGCTAAATATCTTGAATATATAACTCCTGCTTGTTTTACTACTACCCACATTATGCTTTGATTTTAAATAAAACAAATACAGCTGTTTTCTCAAAAAGATTACAAAATTAGTACTTGCAGGGTACATGTTTATTTTCCCATTACTTTCATTGATCTCACAGGCAGAATAGTATCTTCTTCTCTCTGTTACAATGAAAACACTAAAAATCTACAACTCTGGTGTCAGTATCAATAACTACTAAAAATCAAGCAAGCAATTCACAACTATCTACAATTAAGAAAAATGGATTCCAAAGGCATATAATTGCTATGACAATAAAATAATATTTATTAATTAAGACACAAATAGCCACAAATTTACTACCTCAGGCATTTTTGTAATTACGACAGCTACACAAATTTGAGAAACTGAGGAGCACATCAGCCAGTCACCAAGAAAACACATAAAAGTGCTTATTTTGCTAATAGTATATGTTTAGCTCTTTACCTTGACTTTGTGTGATAGTGTCATCCCTTTCAAAGCATCAGAAGAAATCAATACTACATGTGCCTCAAGCTTTTCTACAGATGAATGATTTGATGAAGATGCCCTCATTTCAAAATTAAGGTCATTAATGTTTATCTTCAGTCGAAACATTTCAGAAGGCTTGTTGAACCTAACAACGCCCAATCTCAGACTACTGGATGAACAGCGACATCTAGTGGTGATGATATCCATAAATAAACATTTAAAAAGTACAGTATAATCTCCAGGGTAGCCGTGAAATGGCCATGATGCATCATCTTTAATATTGACAAGGGAATATTTCCAATGAAGCTGTATCAAAAAATTATAGACACTTCTTAGTACATTTTCTCTGATTCTACAATGATACAAATTTAAGGAAAGACAGCACTGGGTTTCTAATCTTTATTCTTAACGAACAACCCTTACATAGGTAAATAACTTCTGCAGATTTTTACAAATATCCAATTTTGACTTCTTCATGTCTGAGTTTCTACTTCTAAGAGGGTAACAGATAACATTATGAACTACTGAATAATCAGTTTTTTGGATCTTTTATGGACACATGGATTAGAATGTTCCAGCAACAAATTTCACTCTATACAACAGTGCACTGAGGTGCAAAATTAAGACATAAAAGCTTCTAGTCTATTAATGACTATTGGATTGAATTTACACTGGAAATGTGTTTAATTTTTTATAAACAGAGAACATCCTGTTCATCAAACTTTTCTGAAATAACTGTATCATGAAATGGAATTACAGAATCCTTTGACCAACAACAAAAAAAATCATTGTTTCCTAGTTATGACTGATTCCTATTAATCGAAAATTCAGTCCAGTCTTTGGCTATTTTGCACAGCCGTTCTGAGGCAGTCCAGGCAAGCTTCTGTTGTTTGCTGGAAACTTAGTTCCTTATTCTCTGTACATATTTTCTGCCAAAGACTGGACATCACTCCTAAGGCCTTTCTGCCAAGCTCTAGAAAAACTCTGTCTCCCTGTCACCATGAAAGATTTTCCTGAGCCAAACTGTATGGTGCAGCTCCGTGATTTCTCATGGGATGCACCGTGATCACCCTTCCACACAGACTGAGGCACCCCCTAAATTGCCTAGACATATATGAATGGATACTGGTAGATGTCACTGTCTAACCATTTATTTCATCTCCCCTAAATAAACTGCCAAGGGCTAAGACTAGAACTTTCTTTTCCTCTGTAACCTTCTAAAGCTTTGTTGATGATCACAAACAGATGCAAGTCCTTGATAATAGTTTTTGAATTAACGCGTCAGCCTTCCAAACGCAGAATGTGCATATTTAGTAATCCCAGATCATCAAAGTCCACTACCCAGTCACATAACATGCTAGTCCAGATTAGCTGGACACTCACTAAATGCCACTTGTATGAATAAAAGAGGCTGTAGAAGCCAAGTCCCCAGTGACTGGATACAACAGTCCATAGGCACCATCAGATTCAGGAACCATGAAAAGAAAGGAACCATTTTCATGTCACTTTAAATTTTCATGTAAATGCTAGGCAGACATGCTCCAGTGGACATCTGTCACCCAAGTATATAAGTAGTTAATCTTATTAAATCAATGCATGTGATTCATATGCATTTAAAGTTAACTCTAAAGTCAAATGTAAATGTAAAGTCTGGGGTTTTCTCCAGCCCACCCACCTAGTAACTACTTAGTCTTGTTTTCCCAAGGTTCTCAGCTGTAGGAGGATGAGTGGGCAGCGGGTACAGGGCATCACAGCAATGCTTGCTAAGGGCCCAGGCAGCTCTGAGTAGTTCTGGAGGCTCCTGAAAGTTGCGTTTTGCTGCTCTGCACTATACAGCATCGACTTTATTTATCCTTTTTCTCACCCTCTGCCTCCCTTATTTCTGCCTGAAGCTAGCAGTGCTAACATGAAGCACGGCTGTGCCCTGCTGCTGTCTGAACCCGTGCTGTGTGACAAAGATGACATCTGAATTCCAGGGAGAAATTCTGCTAACTACTCAACTCTCAGCATATCTAGAGACTCTCAGATAAAGAGCTATGGGCAATCTCAGGTTATTATTACTGTCTGCTCATAATAATAACCTCTGCCTCCCCCCCAAAAAAAATTCAGAACTTGAACTGGTATTTTGAGTTCAAGGACTATTCTCAACCTATCACGTTTATATACCTTAACCTTGTGAGTATTTTAAGGGTAGATTAGTTCAGTTTGGAGAATCAGTAGTCTCAACACTACCAGCTCACAAAAGAAAATTTCATTGCTTCCTCTCCCTGAATAAACTACCCAAAGAATAAAGGAAAATAGCTTTTTACTGTTGCCCAGGGACATTTTCCCCTGGGCCTGGAGAGTGGACAAGGTCAAGTTAAATGGTAGGGTGAATTGCTACCACTGGATCCCCACAAGACTAGAAATAATTTGGTCTGGGTCTGAGTGCTAATATCATGCTTCCAAGTCTCTTTCTGAACAGCATAAAAGCAAAATATCCCATTCCTGCAAGCAAACCAACCACAAGGGTGGTGCCAAGAACTTTTGGGGCCCTTTTCTTGGCCACCCGGAGTGCTGTCGGCAGCACCGCAGAGATTAATATATTGTTGACATGCCCTAAAACCTTGTTAAATGTTTTTCTCTTCAAGACACGCTCATAGTATGTTTCCAAGTTGGGTCGCTTTCCATTTCCCCAGTTTCTCCTTGCAAACCCCAGGAACTTCAGTCGATGCAATGTGACAGCGAGTGAGACGTCTGCCAGGGTGAAGGACTCTCCACAGAGCCAAGGCTGGCGGCCCTCTTCTACTCAGAGAAAGGGACACAGAGAATTAAGGGCAAGCCCAGCACAAACAAACTCTGACTGTTGTCTTTCATCTCAGTCTTGAGGGCCAGTGTGAGCATGGCATGAGATGAAAGCCATGGTACCTTTTCTTGACAATCATACTCAGTGAATAATTTTATGCTTAAAACAAAGTCCATGAAAATGTATCCCAAGCTAAGGGAGACTTGACATCTGCCAGTCATCTAAGTCCCTAAATGAAACCGGGCTCACTTGAGCTCAAAGTCTGTCTATCATTTTGTGAACAACTCTGAGAAGCTGAGAGCCTCAAAGCCAAAGGAGTTCATGGATATTTCCTTTTGGTTTAGGCAAACAGCAGGTGAGCTTTAGCAATATCCATAAAGTTGTACCTGGAAAGTCACTCAGTGAGTGTTGCTCTTAGTTACTTGTTAACAGCATAACAGAATCCCTATTGTGAAGCAATGGTCTTTAACTTTGTTGTCAATTGGAATATTGCAAGGGGAAGTGGGTATGTGCTTGCACCTCGGCCCTGGCTGCATCATGAAGTCAGGTTCATAGGTATGATGCATGGGTGCTCACCAGCCAGCCTGCATGTCTACATGTGCTCACCCATTTTATACTTGAATACAGATTAGAAGTTGTCTCCCTGACTAAGGAAAAAATGAGGGGTAGCATTTAAGTAATTACTCAGGTTATTCAACCAAACTAACTACTGTAATTACAAATTTGTGAAATACGTTAGGTTGGAATTTCTCAACCAGAATTTAAATCGTGCAGAAAAATTCTTCAGCAGTCATATTTCATGGAGATACAGACTTACTTGCAATTATAGACCTAGGTTTTGCTGAATTCAATGCTATTGTTGTTATTATAATTTAAACTGTTAATAAAAACAACAATTACAGAATATTTTATTGAAATATAAGACTGTTACTACAAACACTCCAGGAAAAAAGAAAAAGAGACAATACAAATGAGAACCTACCTGGGGTTTCTTCGTTTCTTCTTTGCAACTCAGTTTCAACCTGATCCAAGACTTTCTCCAACTCATCAAGAATTTTCTTCAAATATTTGACATTGTCATGGTCAAGCAGCTTGGACTAATTAACAATAACTCAATAGATTAGAGCAAAGAAGATATAAACTATTGCGGTGTTATAAACTGTTTATTCTACACAACAACAAGAATTAGAATAACTTCGCAGAAGCAAAATTAGGGGGAAATGTGCCCACTGTGAAAATGCCCCAGGGCCAGACCAACCACTCACTGGCCTCTCCTTGGGGGACCAGGTGACCAGAGAGGGTGAAGACTCTGAGGGGCATAAAGAGACTCCTCTTGGGCCCAACTCAAGAATGGCATTGCAACAGTCTTCACTGGGTGAATAACTTGAATCACAGAAGGCTCAGGGGCAAGGGGGAAATCTGAATGCAGTGAAGTAAGGAGTGAGTAGAAAGTAAGAAGTGCTTGTGTGCAGGTGATTGGTTTCTTCTAAGAAGCTCCCTGGCTAAGATAAAGGAAGATGGGAAGTTGAGAGAAGGTGGAGGTGTTGACACTTGCTACATCTTTACTGTGGGAGAAGCTGGCACAGTAACTGGTGAAGCACA
>PVKM010049652.1:0-10901 GCA_004027735.1 Carollia perspicillata
AGCCCTGCCTGCCGGGTCCTTTCCTCAGTCCCCCATTTCCATCCCCATCGGCTAGGCCTTAGCAGCTCTCATTTCCTGACTGCTCTGGAGGCTGAGGCCCCAGAAGAGGCTCAGAGGCCAGGGATGGGGGTTTGGCCAGCCACAGGACGTCCTCCTTCCACATGGCCACAGTTGTAAAGGTAGTGCCAACACCGACGACTCTAGGAGCTCCACCCTACCCTGGCTGTCTGGCCTTGTGAAGTAACCTAAGTCTCAGGTCCCAGCTGTTGTGTGCGGAGATGCTAATGTGGACTAATAGGTTTTGCCCTGAGTACTGGAATAAACAAGTAAAAGGCCCAGGTTGAGGAATGAGTGGGGCTCCCTGGTACAGTTAGCTCCTGCGCCTTGGCGGCCCGCAGAGAACCTTGGGCCTTGGGAGGGTCTGCACAGACAGGACCCTGAGACACCAAGTTCCCAGCCCACACTGCAAGTGGTGAAGTCGTCATCTCTGGTTCTCTGCACGACCAGTGACCAGAAGAAGATGCTCACAGCACTCTGGTATTGTTTTGGAGGATCCAGCAACAGTTTTACCTGTCTGGGACCCATCAGTGAATCTGTTAAAGTAATCTAGTAATCTCAGGTAAGGTGTTCATCGCAAGGATAGACACACTCAAGCATTTATTGAGGGCCCAGTGTGTGTCCAGGTTCTTCATTAATTAGGAACTGTCATTGTGTTTATTTTAGGAAGTGGTAGACGAGAATACTTTTTTGGCTTTCTCCACTATTAGAATATGTTATGTAGTAAATTTTAAAGATATGGAAAAGCCAAAAGAAGAACCTCATAGATTCCCACCTTCAAAACAATTAGTTAATTTTTTGATGCATCTCTTTTCAGATCTTGCTATGCCTTTGTTTTTTGTTGCATTTCTTAAATACTTTGTACTTTAAAGTAAAAACACTATCATAAATATTTTTATGTTATAAACTTTCATATCTAACATTTTTATGATAAAATTCTATTAAGTGGAGCAATAGTAAATTTCTACTTTTTAACATTTGGATAGGTTCTAATATTTTGAAATTTTAATGTTTTGTTTATCGTGTTTGCTCATAATTGTGTTTGCTTATAAACGGTGCTGTCCAAACAGCATGAAGCTTTCCCTAGATGTCTGCCCACCCCAGGACTTCGTCCAGAGCTGAATGCTTTTCTCTTTCTCTATCCTCCTTAGATGAGTGTGCACTCATGTGGTTACCTGTTTCAGCACTAGAGTCTCCTCTGAGTTGCAAGCTACTGAAACCAATTACTTGCTAAACATCCTCAGTGTAGAATCTTGCAGACTTAACCCATTGTCTTCCTCTATCCCCAACTTTCTCTTCTTCTTATATTTTCAGGATCAATTATAGCACCTGGACACCCCAGTATAAACAAGAGTCATTTTATACTCTTCCTTCTTTATTTTCTGCATAATTAATCAGAAAAATCCTGGAGTTCTCTAGTCTACTACATTCCCCCTCTCCCACTCCCCCAGATTATAAGATTTTTCAGCTTTATCTTTATAGTCTACATTAATTATGCTAGTAAAATATTGTCACGGTCTCTGAGTCAGAATTAAAACATTCTCATTAAGGTATTTTCCATTTAATCACTTACTTGTTTCCTCATTATTTATATTAATATAGACTCTTGGTTTCCTAACTGATTCAATTAAAAATGTTACTATTTATTTTTGTGCCCACATTTCACAAATTTAGCTGCTTATTGATGTATCTCTATAATTTCTTACTTCCTGACACAAAAAGACTTTTCCCTACATCAGCCCTGGGGTAGTTTCAGCTAGTTCTCCAAGTAGTCCTTGTTCCTTTAATGGAGAATTGTATTTAGAATCTAAAGTCAGGGTGTTAGATGTGCTCATTATTATTAGGATATTGTTGCTTCTAGGCCCTCTCAGAGAGCACAGCTAGGGAATAGGTAAGCAGTCTCTCATCACCACTGTCTCTTCTATGTACGGATGTCTTCTTCTACCACTTGTGCTGCAACATCAGTGTGTTTGGCAGTTGGGATATGGAGACACCAAACCTCTGTACCAGGGTGAACAGAGTGTTCACCCTGCTTGGGCTCTGACACTCACATATGGGCCATTGCCAACACCTCTCAAACTGCCTTTCCCCACATCTCCTCTTGGTGCGGATGCCTATTTTGTTTGGCTTACCTAATGGGCATAAGGCTCAATTACTCAGAGAGGGAAGAGGAAGAGAAATATGCCATCTTTTTCTCCTTAGCTTTCATGAAGCATAATTGACATGCAAAAGACTGCATGTTTTTAAAGTATACAAGTAGGTGAGTTTGATAATTAAGTGATCACATTTTGAGTTTTTTAAAAATAAACTTTTTATTTTGAGATGAATGAGAGCTCACATGTCATTTTAGGAAAAAAGTAGAGATATCTCATGTGCACTTTATACAGTTTCCTCCAAACATTGTATGTCACAAAACTACATTATAATATCACAATGATGATATTGACATTGATGACCCTGTGAAGGTAACCAATGAAATTGTTTGTTTTTGCCTTCATGCATTCTGTGGATTTCTGCTTCTTCCACCTAATGGTTACTCTCCTATTGTGGTCTTTATTGTAACACTCAGTAATCTATTGTTCAAGTGTCTGTTGCCTTTATTAGACTATGAGCTCCAGAAGAAAGGACCAGTGTTTTACAAATGTTGTTTATCTAAGACCTGCCATAGTGCCTGACATATAGAAACCATTTGGTGTTTGTTGAATACTCTCCCTTCCCCATCTCAATTCAGGGATTACTTAAATATGTCAAATCCTTGAATGTGAAAAATACAATATTGGATAATATAAAGGGGGCTGATTGCTTGGATATTTAAAGCGATTGTACTGTATTCCAAGATGTAGACCCATTTACTGTGCTGAAATTTAGCATCACTCCATTCTAAGGGAAGACACTTTCTTCTGAAATGTGTCACAGGTTTGGCTGTATTTTTTTCTTGCTCAAGCTCTGAGCCACCTGTCTCCCTGTTGCAGCCGGATGTGAATGTGGCTTTAATGGAACCTAGTGTTTGGAATAAGTGCTAAAAATAATTTCCTTCTCTACAGATCCAGTGTTTCTGTGATTCCTCTTAAAGGCAGTGCCTGAATCCTTATTGTTTAAAAGTTTGAAAGTCAACATGTTCTGTATTTTTTGTGATAAATGCAAAAAAAATTGATAGTGTTTTGAAAGACAACGGAGGGGGTCTGTGCTACAGGATAAAAACAACAGCATTATTATCACTGTGATGCAGAGATGAAAAGTTATAAAACATTTTGGCTCAAAGAGATGCCACGTGAATTCAATAATTTTCCTGTGGCTAATCATTTCCCAAACAAACTGTAGCCATGGATTAATCCCTTCTAGAAAGACAGACATGTATCTTTAAACAAACTGCCTAAGCTATTCAGTTTGCTTTTTGATTCAGCAAGATGGATTATGAGGGGTAACAACCAGAGTTGTGACAGCTTTGGCCAAATCCCACCTGGCATTTAGTCACTTGCTCATTTAAAAAGTTCTCCAAGTTCCTAATTCTACAAAAGGCTTAAAGTCATTGGAGGAGCGCCTTGACTTGGGGGTGTGGAGGGGGATTTAACATGCCAATTAAAGAACTCATTGTTACTAAAAAATTCTTGGGGTGTTTTATTTGTGTAGTGAAAGCAATCCAAGTATGATTTCCTGTCCCAACAATGATGCACTTGGGCTGACAATGAAGAGAAGTAAAAACATTGAGGGTCTATAATACTGCTTTTATTGCGTTTTTACTGGTCAGTGAACCTTCTTGGGGCACAGGGAAGCTGCCATTTTTCTGCTTCTATATATCATATCACCCATAGCACCCCCCCACAATCATGTTACATATACAGCACCCGTGGGAAACCTCCTCCATCCTGTTCGTCAGCCTATCTGGTTACCATCGGCTTCATTCCCTTCACCCTCCCTGGCTAAAACTGTCTGTAGGGAAGGAAAAACATCATAGCTTTCCATTCTGTACGAGAGTTCCAGACAGAGGAGTTAAAAGTACAGGACTAAATGGCTATTAAGTAGTTCTTCTTTCAGTTCTGTGGTGTTGTGCAAGATACCTCACAGTTGTTTGGTTAGAATCCTCAAGTTAGTGTTAATCTTTTGAGGCCAACAACTGTCCCCTTTGAAATATCAACATATTGGTCAATATTCGTCACTCATGAAGTGTGTAGCAGATAATCTGCCATTACTAATTGAAAGGCCGACATTTAACAATAAATTAGTTTAAAAAATAGGAGCTAATAAAATGGGGTAGGTCTCAGGTGTACAGTTCTATAATGCATCATCTGTATCTTGTATTATGTGTTTGCCACCCACATCAAGTTTTCTTCCATCAAGAAAAAAGAAAACAGCAGCGACAGATTTTTACTACTATTTGTGTTTGGAGAAAAAAATTACAACTATTATAATCCTACAATATTAGTTTGGAGAAATTTGTTTATTTTATAAATAAACATATCTTTAAGACTAAAGAAAAATAGGAGCTAAATCAAAGCCGTCCTTATTTATAGTAAAATCACTTGCCTTTATTTACACTGAGGCAGCAGGAAAAGGATAGCATTAGCATGGAGAATTTTTGACTGTGTCCATGGGATAGTAACGTTCCTGGGAGGGCAAAATGTTACGAAACATAGAAATTGGCTTAAAGGACATAAAAGCAAAAGCAATAGATGGCAAAATTAGATGATTTTATATTCTTTTATTCACCATCACTGTCCTCTGTATGAAAAGTAATTTTATGCCTGATGCTCACTTCTTAAAGTTGTTTTTGAGACTTGGTTTCTAATATGTAATGACTTAGCATTGATTTGATCACATATGCTAACAAGAAAGGAAAACCATCAGTAAGAAATGACAAATCAAATCTTCCCTTGAAAATGAGCTATGGATTTCAACTACTTGAACAGATTTTTTTATCTGAGTTGTTATTAAGTGCCAACATTATTTATATCTAATGTGCTCTCTATCTGCACCACTCTGCAGGAGTACAGGGCACAAGGGTTGTCCACCTATGGGAAAAGGAAATAAATTTGTGAAGTTTGGTGTTTGGTCCCTTGACCATTCAGGAGTGGCTATCTATTAAAATATTGATACGTGCATAGGGTGTCATCTGTTTATGATATTCCACTAACAACTGTCTTTGAGAATTCTGAACTTGAAGTTTAAGAAAAGCACGAAGCGAGAAAATGGAATTATGCAAGTCACTTTTCTCATTCGGAGTGATTTTTTTCCCCAGATGCAAAAAGTCTTCAAAGGGAAACATTTTGCTTGTGTAGAAGACGTGAAATGAAAAATGGCAGAAGTACTAAAAGGCATCAAAATCGACGAGTTCAAAAACTGTTTTGAGCAGCAGAAAAAACGTCTTGATAGGTGTATTGCATCGAATGGAGAATACTTTGAAGGACACTG
Organism: Carollia perspicillata; assembly: GCA_004027735.1. NCBI lineage: Eukaryota > Metazoa > Chordata > Mammalia > Chiroptera > Phyllostomidae > Carollia > Carollia perspicillata. Next base: position 5,467 of record PVKM010049652.1, read on the forward strand.
AAGTTTAAACGTAAGAATAAATAACTAATTTTTTATAAACAAATTTCAGTTTTGGGGAGACCATCCTTGTATTCCAGTGATAGGATTGGCATTGGTTAGGTCTGCTAATAATACTGCTGAATATATAGGTTTATAGCTATCTATCTCATGTTTGTGGAGTAATAGAAATGACCTTTCTCTGGACACAATAACTATACAAGCAGTTGAAGTTTACATATTTTGGCTTAATTGTGTAATAATGCTTTATATGTACAGAGCAAATGATAGTCCTATAACTACTACTGTCACCGATTTTGTAGAATACTTTCTCAACATATCACATGAAGAATCCAGTAAGATAGTAAAATAGTGCTACTGTCCCCACTTTACACATGTAATAGTTGAGGCCAGAGGAAGTAGTGTGACTAGACCCTGGTTGCTTAGTACATGAAGTGATGGGAAGGAAGTATAAAATAAAAACTTTTGTGTCCCATCTCAAATTTCTTTCTGTGTGTACTGTTCCCTCATTCTAAAGAACTAAAGCATGACTCTTCTGAGTTCTGCTTTTCCCAGGTAGTGATCATTGGAACTTGGGTTATGTTACTTGCTGTATATGGGCTGTGGTTTTTAATCTGGAGCTGCAGCAGCAACAGCAACAAGTATTAGTTGGATACTATTCATTAGATGCCAAACAGTATGTGTGGCATTTCATGAACTTTTTCTCTCATCATCTTAAAATCTTATATGGTAGGTAACTAATAACCTCATTTGAGAAATAAGAAAACTACTGAGGCTTAGAATGATGTTTTTCCTTCACCAATAAAAAGTTGTATTTTTTAGACATTATGATTTAAAGGAAAGAAAGGAAAGGAAAAATGTATTGCTAATTTTAAAGTTCATACTGTAGACAAATATTCATCAAAACTGTATTTCTCAAATAATTTTCTTATATGCATACTTAATGTTTTACATAGAAAGATTTCTGGGTGGACTGGGACAGGAGTAAACGACAGAAAACTGTACTTGAATAACAATTAAAATAAAATTTTTTTTTTAAAAAAGAAAGATTTCTACTTAACAAGCTTCTAATCATGGGGTTTTTAGAATCATTACTTTCTATCTTCCCTAAGATTCCTATGAACTTTTGTAGTCTGACTAATTTTGGGTGGTGAAGTATGCTTGTGGCCAGTTATAGTGGATGATGGTTGTGTCGACAGTCTTGGAGTTGTGTCTTTTCTTCATATGTTGTATACTAGCTTCTTTCCATGGTTCCTTCTGGGAACTTCCTCTTCAGCACCCCGTACTCTCACCGCCCCCCTGGGGATGTAAATAGACACATTTTGGCCAGATTGTCTCGTTTATTAAGCCTTAGTGATTGATTATTTTAGGGATGGCAGAATAGGGTTGTGTAATATGGAATTTGGCCTCAGCTCAAGGAGAAGGCTGGCCTTTGTCCCAAGTTCCTAGGAGGTACCCTCTAATCCCTCAGAATTTCCTGAGTGTTTTCGTTAGTCATGATGGGTCCATTGGATCACATCTGGTACTTTATTTAACAGAATGAATTATGGTGTGCCTCTCAGACCATGCAATGTCAGCCTGACTTCCAGCAGGTATGTGGGCTGGAGATTGGGTTAAACCATGTAGGTAATTATTCAATTAATCATGCTTACATATTAACCTCCTATGAAAACTTTGGCCACAGTAGCTTGGGTGAACTTCCTTAGCTGGAAGTATTCTTAGAGTATTGTCATACATAGGTGCTGGGAGAATAATGTATCCCTGAGGATGAAAGCTTTGTACCTGGAACCATTCCAGACTTTTCCCTATGCATCTTTTCCTTTGGCTGGCTCTCACTCATATCCTTCTGCTACAATAAAACTGTAATGATAAGTTAATTGTTTTCCTGAGTCCTCTGAGCTTTTCTAGCTAATTAGTGAACCTGAGGGTGGTATTGTAATACCCTAGATTTGTAGCTAACCGACTTGAAGTGAAGGTGACCTTTTTGGGTCCCCTGAACTTGAGGCTGGTGTGTGAAGTGAGGGCAGGCTTGTGAAGACTGTCCCCTCTGATTTTGCACTTTGGCTTACTCATGGCAGTTGGTGTCAGAAGTCTTAGGCATACATTGCCATCTGGGAAACTGTGACCCTACCTTTGAGTTTCACTAACCTTCAGTAAAGGTCAAGCAGAATATTCCATAGGATTAATATTTGGGCAGAGAGGGAAGTTGTATTTCTGGAAATTTTAAGCTGGGGATGTTAAGCTGGAAAGATGTAGTTGACTTGCTGATGGCCATATTGACTACCAAGTGATAACCTGCATGCGGAACATAGTTAGGTAGAGAAATAGAATAATGAAGTGGAGAGAGAAAGGGGACCTGATAATATTGTTTGAGCACGTTGATTTCACTGTGCCAGATGCCATATGTATCCATGGCTTCCTGATTCAGTAAATCATTAAATTTTCTTTTTGCTTAAACTAGTTTGAACTGGTTTCCACCATTGCAACCAAAGAATTTGTCACACATCTGTTCTTTGGGCCCAGTGTTTCTTCTGGAGGATCACAAAGCTCCACATGTATTACTGAGTAAAATCTTGACCATGAGTCTTATTTTCATATGACCCTCATAATCACTTAGAGCTTCAGGTTAAATATACTTTAAACTTTTATTTATTAAGGAATAGACCCTATTTCTATGAAAATATTTTATTAATGAGTACCCATGTTTATCCTCCTGAATTATATTATCTGTCTTACATATATAATATATATTAGACAAATATATATATATTATCTGTCAAATATATATATGTTTTGTCTAATATATATGTATATGTATATTTTGGTGTGGAAATTGAACATAAGGGGAGAAATGTAAAGCTTAAAAGATTTTGGAAATATATATACTTCCTAAATATTCTTTGTTGAGCAGAAAGAAATAACTAATAAAAGTCTGATGTTCTGGGTGCACAGACTTGAATTTGGAAACAAAATCTTCTGAATTAGAATTATATTATACATAAATTTTCATATATAGAAATTATTCTACTTACAAAATAGTGAATAGAATTTACTCAAGTGCAGATTATACCTACATACACATATATTAAACAATGATTGAGTTTGTTCTGTGAGAAAGCAACAAACACTTATTCTAGAAAATGGAGAAATTAAAAATATTCATTCACTCAAGATATGTTTCTTTAGCACCTATTATATATGAGGTATTCTGAAAATACAGCAGTGAACAAAAATGTAATTTCGCTCCCATGGAGATTAAAATTTAGTGGTATACAAAGGAAATAAACATTAGCCATAATCCTACTCTTTCAATGAGCACAGTTAATATCTTAGTGTATTTTCAACACATAAGTGCTTGAGTCATATGTATATGTGTGCACATGAGCAACAGTTGGCATTATGTTCTACATACAATCTTGGGTGCTGCTTTTTCTCCTTCAGCTTTTTATCTGTAATCTTACCTTAAGCTATTTGAAGAATGCTTCAAAGACATTGTTTTTAATAGCTACTAATAGTAAGCCATATTTATTTACCTTAAAAAGCTTTTTTTTACTACCACATTGTGTTGAGTAGTCTTGTCCATGTATATTTGTCTAGACCATGATAATTTCATGAAGGTATAATCTTAGAAATGGTTAAAAAAACAAGGGTATTTTGAAGGTTTGTTTTAATAAGTATGAATATTTTCCCTAAGAAGATTGCATTGTATTAGATTCCTGCCAAAGAATTAGAAAATACTTATTTTATTTCACCTTTGTTGTAATTAACTACTGATGTATATTTCTTGTTAGCAATGTTTTATACTTTTGTTGTTATTAAAGGATTATCTTTAGTGGTAAACCCTTAGTCAGTTATTCAGGCACATAGTAGATCAATCGATATTTTGTTCCGCTTTGCTCACTTTGTAGCACTAGCCTTGGTTTTGGAATAACAATGAAACTCACAACTAACAATAGGCTTCGCCCAGCTTTAAGTTAATCAGGCACTAGGGAAAGATACCGATACACATGAAGGAAGCATGCACAACAATGAGGAAGAGGTTTTGTGATTTCAGGTATAGATTACAATGTCCCAGTTATTTTATATTTGATAAGTGTGTGGGCATGACAGACAAGGCTGTGTAGTAAACCATCTCAGTTTAGGGAAGCCATCATTTCCAGGGTCCCTTCAACTTTTACATAGCTCATCAAGGAGCCTCTTTAGGGATACAGGAATAGATCCCATTCTCCAGTGCAGCTGAATCTTATTGATATACATTTCTTAATACTTGATAAATATTTTCAACAGTGAGGTACAGGCGCTTGGTCCAGTATAAGTTTTTAGCTGGAGATTAGTATTTGTTTTGGAACCATTATAGATAAACTCCTAACAATTCCTTGAGATAGGTGTAGCCATCCATGGGGCCAGAGGAAAGGAACCAACTGTTAACTCTTTCCTTTAATCCTGTATCTAGAAATTTTATTAAACATTCTTTGTAATTTGGAGCAACAATCAAACTCACAACTCATAATAGGCTTTGTAATTCTAAGATTTAAAACTTATTACATGTCTTGTGGATGTGTGGATGTTTTGTAAATAAATAGTTCTTTCATGTGCAAATTCTGAAAATGTTTTGTACATGTGTGTGTTTGTGTATGTATATATATACACACATATACATGTGTACATATATACATATACACACATATATATATGAAGGCTCTGGTTTCTGGAACCAGTCTGCCTGGAAGCAAATCCCAATGTTTGCCCTTACTTAAGTGACTAGACCTCTTGCTTTAACTATAAAATAAAGATAATAATAGCATGTACATCACTGAGTTGTTTTATATATTGTAATTAATTCCTGACACCTAACAACTATGTTAGATACTATTTTATATTCTTGCTCAAAAGTGTAGCTCTTATTTCTGTTTAATGTCCTTGTGCAAGCCTAGTTTCCAAAGCTGCCTGAGGCAACTGAGCTCTGAGAGTACAGACTCCTAACTTTGTTGACAGCAGATTCTTTTGAGATATCAGCTGATAGTATTATAGGGGCTCCCTTGTAGGTAACTAACTGCTTTTCCTTTGCTGCTTTTAAGATTCCCTCTTTGTATTTAACCTTTGGCATTTTAATTATAATGTATCTTGGTGTGGGCCTTTTTGAGTTCACCTTGTTCAGGACTCTCTGCACTTCCTGGAGTTGTATGTCTAGTTCTTTCACCAAGTTAGGGAAGTTTCCTTTCATTTTTTTTTCAAGTAAATTTTCAATTTTTTGCTCTTCCTATTCTGCTTCTGGCACCCCAATGATTTGGATGTTGGGATGTTTAAAGTTTTCCCAGAGGTTCCTAAACCTCTTCTCATTTTTTTGATTTCTTGTGTCTTCATTCTGTTTTGCTTGAATGTTTATGTCTTTCTTCTATTCAAATCATTGATTTGAGTCTTGGTTTCTTTCCCTTCAC
>PVKM010049653.1:0-10897 GCA_004027735.1 Carollia perspicillata
TAGGCCTGGACCCCACTAGGGCATGTGGGAGCCGCAACCAATCTGTTTCTTTCACACTGATATGTCTCTCTCTCTTTCTACCTCCCCTCGCTCTAAAATAAATAAAATCTTTAAATAAAAACCCCTGAACTCTGTGTGTGTCTATTAGTAGATTTCATTGTCCATTGCATTGTCTTAGAAAGGAAATAAAAATAAATTATAACCAGAGGCCCAGAAACATAGAACAGACTGACAGCTATAAGAGGGGAGGGGGAGGTGGGGACTGGTAGAAAGAAAGGGAAGGAATTGGTTGAAGAATACATATGCATGACCCAGGGACATGGACAACGGGGTGATGACTGACTGTGGGAGTCGGGGGCAGGCTGGGTAGAGGGGGGCAAAGAGGAAAAAAGTGGGACAACTGTAATAACATAGACAATAAAATATTTAAATTTAAAAAATGAACTAAACTATAACCAAAGACTGATCAACACAATACCCCAGGCAGTCTTTGGCTGCATCTCTTAGAACAAATCAAATTCATTAGGAAACTTTAAAGTTGTCTTTACATATTCGAGAGGCTGTCAGATGAAAGAGAAATGAGAAATATTACAATGAAGTCCTAAGGGGTACCTCTGACACCAATGTGAATAAATTACAGGATGGAGGATTTTATTCCTCATAAGAAATAATTGTCCAACCATCTAAGGCAGCTGTCCAAAGATTAAATGGGTGGCCTTGGTGTGAATAAATTATTTTCTGACTTGGGTGGTTAGCCTTAGGTAGAATGACCACTTGAAATGAGCACCATAAAGGGGTTTCGAGGTTCCTTTGCAGGATTAATAATCGTGGGTGACATTTTGGGAGCCCTTTCTGAGCGTCCGCTGCAGCTGTGCAGGTTGATACGACTCAGAACCTTGACCCATTTACGCAGGACGCCTCCATAAGCTGATGTTGCTGGTTTCTACATTTTACACAGAGGCTTGACTAAGTTAAAGGACATAATCTAAGTTGTGCAAGTAGTGAGTGACAGTGGCACGATTCGAATCCAAATCAATCAGATTACAGAGTTATATGACACTTTGAATAAAGCAGGATAGATTTGGACCCTCATCATCCACTTAACCAAATCAATGATTTCTGGTAAGTAGTACGAAGAGGCATCGGATTACCCTAACTTTTAAGAATGGTACTTTACATCTTATTGCTTCCAACGTATTTGACATGGGTAAATCATTTACTATTTCTCAACAAATTAATGTATGTGTGTCTATCAAGAAAGAGATCTACAGATATGGACAAAGAGAGGAGGAAGTGAGTTTACCCACCTCCTGCGGTTACTGAGAGACTTGTTATTGTAATGCAACTCAAAAACATGTGGCTTACGAAGAATTCAAGAAATGTTTGTTGAATGAATGTACAAACGAGTGAACTTTCCATTCTTATTAATACATCATATATCCCTGAAGCTAAAAAAAAGATTTTTTAGCCCATTATTTTTTCTCTTACATTTATTAAATGTCACAGAAATTTGTACTGGTGTAAAATGAGAAATGTGGGCTGAGCAATTCAATTCAAGCTAGAATTAGCCAGCAGTTTTTTATCCGTTCTAAAGTGGTCCACCTGTTACTTTAAATTACTGTCTTCGTAATGGTTTCTGTGAAGTGTACATCATCCGTTACATTTAGATGAGTAATAATTTCCAGGCTGTAAATTACATTTACAGATAATGATGGAATTTTGCCAAATCTAAATCATCTAAATATAATACAGAACCTCTTTGGTTGCATTTACCTGCAATGAAATAATTCGATGTATGAAAACAGGCACATTTTGTGTTTCGGTGTACATAATTATTAAAACAAGGAGATACTAAGTTCTCCTTTATGTAGCCAGAGCGTCCCGTTTTGCTTTTTGGACACCTCTCCTCTCTTCTGTGTGGTATTTTCTCACCTATTCCAAAGATATTCCACACAGAGCATTTAGACTTGGTCAGAGTATGGGGGGGGGCAGGGTTTCCAGCCATGGTGATTGGTTTTGAGATGACCTATTAAGATTCATGACATGAAGGAGGATAGACTCTTTTTACTGGTCCTCGGCTGGGAGGTGTTAGGCACCCCATGGATCCTGGGAGATGCGGAAAGATGGCAGAGATCCAGGAGACTGGATCCTAGCGATGACAAGATCGACACTTGCGGATCATTGACCATGTGATGCTATTGGGCACTGTTTGGGGCATTATACATGTGTAAATACAGTTTTAATTGCAACAATCATATTCCTGTTTTGCACTTGAGAAAACTGAGGCACATAGTTTGTAAAGCATGACAAAGGATACACATTTAGCAAAGGGCAGGATAGAGACTTGAACCTGAGAAGTATAGCTCCAGGAAGTATGACCTTAACCACTATTTCTTTCAATGCCATTGGCCCCTTCCAATGCCATTATTTGAGATGAGGCCAGTGATATTGCTGTACATTTCATTTTATTAAACTAAAACATCCCATTAGACATTAGGAGTTGGGTTTTCCATGATTGCTAGAAATCAGACCAGGCTCTCAGAAACAAAAGCATGTACCCGAGTTTCATTCTTACATTTACCAACTTTAGAAAAACTGCACCAAATCTGCTCTCCCCAGCTGAGTGTTTCCTACTGAATCTGTATTTCCAGCCTGAAGCCTTCCTCACACACTCCTGTCCCCAGGGCCGCTCCCCACTCTACAGCTACCAAACCTGCTCAGGAGGAGGTCACGCAGCATGGTCCATCGACAGTGTTGATTTCTTTGTTATTTCTAATATCTGCCATCTTTTCCCAAGTGAAACGTAAGTTCTTAAGGAGGTGAAGACCAAGACCATGTATTATCTTTCTCTGATTCTGCAGGTCACCTCTTGTAAAATCATTACCTAATGAATATTAACTAAGTTATCAGATTATCAGAACTAGTTATGGTACATAGAAAAATTTAGGATGTGGCTTAGGTGCTATGTATTGAGGCACATCTTATTTCCTTGGGTACAAACAATAGCCAAGTGTTGGAAGCAACCTAGGTGCCCATCAGTAAATGAATGGATCAAAAAACTGTGGTACATTTACACAATGGAATTCTATGCAGCAGAAAGAAAGAAGGAGCTCCTACCCTATACAACAGCATGGATGGAACTGGAAAGCATTATGCTAAGTGAAATAAGCCAGGCGGTAAAAGACAAATACCATATGATCTCACCTTTAACAGGAACCTAAGCAACTAAACAAACAAGCAAGCAAAATATAACCAAAGACATTGAAATAGAAAATGGGATGAAAGTATCCAGAGGGGAGAGGGGAGGGAATTTCAGGGAAAAAGGGAAGGGATTATAGGAACAAGTATAAAGGACACATGGACAAAAGCTAAGGGGGGTGGAAATGTTAGGGAGGTGGGGAGCACTGGGCGGGTGGACTGGGACGGGAGTAAACGACAGAAAACTGTACTTGAATAACAATTAAAATTAAAAAAATGGAAAAAAAACAGTGTAGATTTTGCATTTGTGCTATTTCCACACATTATCTTATACAGCTTTCATGGCTGCATAGATTTCACTATCACGAGAAACAGCTCTCATGTCCACAAACACATAATAAAACTTGCCTTTGCTGCACCAGGACTCACCTCTGCAGCACTGTAAGGTTTCTCCACATTCGCGTAGCATTGCAGAGTTTATAGAATGGGGCTTGTTTCATTGGACCCTCACAACAAACTTGTGAGGTCAAGACTATCACTTCTCTTACATAGCCAAGGAAAATGAGATCTAAGGGAAAACGACTACTAGTGAGTGAACAGCGCAAACTTTAACCCTACACCTTGCCGTGTCCCACTCTATTTTATTAGTCTGTGACCAGTGGAGTATCTGTCACACAGCAGAGGCTCAGCAAAGATGTATTTACTTGACTGGCTCTTGCCTTCATAATTAGAAATATATTCACCTATGTTTATCAGGAATATTGAGCTGTAATTTTCTTTTTTATATACGATGCAATGTTACTCAGCCATAAAAAGTGAAGGAAATATTGCCATTTGCAACACCATTGATGGACCTACAGGGTCTTATGCTCATGGAAATGATTCAGACAGAAAAAGATAAATACCATAGCATTTCATTTGTATATGCAATCTAAAAGACAAAATAAATGAACAAACAAAACCAAAGCAAACTCATAGATACAAAGAACAAATTGGTGGTTGCCAGACAGGAGAATGTTTGGGAGAATGGGTGAAAAAAGTGAACGGAATTAAGAAGTACAAATTGCTAGTTATAAAAATAGTCACAAGACTGTAAAGTACAGCACAGAGAGTTTAATTAACAATATAGCAAGATCTGTGTATGGTGCCAGATGAGTACTGGACTTAACAAGGTGATCATTTTGTGTGCACAGGTGGCAACCACAAGGCCCGCAGGGCGAACCCGGCCCTCCACCTTGTTTTATCCGGCCCAGCACCTTGTTTCTACCCAGGGGCAGCGCTGAGCTCCTTGCCCCTAGTTAAGGAATAGTTACATTTATGCAGTCCTAAAATTACATTCGGCCCTTTGAAGGCAACCATGAGACTGATGTGGCCCCCGGTGAAAATGAGTTTGACACCCTAAGGTATATAAATGTCAAATCACTATGTCATACACCTGAAACTAATATAATATTGTATCGTAACCATAGGTATTTAGCTAGATGTTAATTAAGGGAAGAAAAGAGAATTAGACATTGAGCTTAATAAACCAGGGAGCTTGAGCCTGTTCCCTTCACCAGGAAGCTGCAGCTTCACACCCCAGGGATCAGAGCATGGCTCTGCCAAGGAGATCAACTCTCCTCCCTTCCCCCCTCTAATACCGGACTGCTGGGGAGTCCAGGGAGAGCTACTAGAGCATAGAGAGAGGCCTGTCATTCTAACTAAGGGGTGGATCCATTAAAAAGCCCATGAAAGCTTGGGAAGTTGATTGGTTCTTTTGAACAAAGCACCTGATCCATCTCAAACCCAGGCTAATACAATCCCAGGGGAACAAAGAAGTGCTCTCCCCATCCCCTACCAGGTAACACGCTAGTCCTGTGAGTTCACACATTCTCTCTCACTCGGGAGCACGTGACCATGTGGGTGTAGCAGCTAACAGGGCCCCCAGCAGACTATGGGGGCCCCCAAAGGACTAAGTTTTAATGTGAAGCAGAAAGTCTGAACACTGGCTTTTGTTGTGGCCTCGCCGAAGACACAGTCGGCCCTTCCTCCATCACAGGATGAATGGAGACGGAGCCCTGGAATCCCGGGTGGCAGCTTCCACCTCCTCGTGAATACAGTTTACCACACCCTCCCATGCGTGGGTCCTTAGAAAGCTTTCCTCACGATCCCATGGAGGAGCCTAATTTCCACTGACAACGGTACGTCAACAGCAATTGAAAAATATTTTCTTTCTGGGAAAATATCCGAAGGAACCCAAAACGCAAATTGAAAGATCATAAGCACCCCTATGTTCATTAAAGTGTTATTTGCCATCATCAAGATATGGAAGCAGCCCAAGCATCCGTTAGTAGATGAGTGGATAAAACAACTAGGGGACATTTACACAATGGAACACTACTCAGCTATAAAAAGAAGAACATTTTGCCCTTTGCGACAGTATGAATGGATCTGGAGGACATTATGCTAAGTGAAATAAGCCAGTCCCAGACAGACAAATACCGTAAGATTTCAGTCATATGTGGACTCTAATGAACAAGTTGAACTAATAAGTAAAACAGAGACAGACGCATAGAGAGCAGAGTGATAGTTAAGGGGAAGGGGTGGAGGTTAGGCAGTGAGAGGAGTGAGCAAAAAGGGACAAAGGACTCACAGACGTGGACAACAGTGCGGCTATTGTGGGGGGAGGGATATAAGGGAGTAATGGCAGTAATGGGAAAACGTGATAATAAAAAAGAAAAAGGAAAAAGGAAACAAAATGGAAAAAAGCACTTACAATTGTGTTATAACAACTAGATAAGGCAATGCTGGTTCAGATCCATTGGCAGTGGGCAAAGAAAATGTATCTGGATTGATCTTTGTTGGGCAAAAATATGTTTCTTTGGTGCTCTCAGAACAGAAGGAATTCTTGACTGGCGAAACAATATAAATGGGGGGGAGGATTTGAAAAAATGACATTTGAGAACCTTTTTAACGGCAGCGTATTTGTGGGATGACAGGTACCATCTGCAATAAGAAGGGTTAGTTAGCAAAAGTGAGATCCCGCTGGCCCTTTTTCTCTACTGTTGGCTGACCACTTTAAGAAGTGTGGATGGTTGTGTGCAAATGTTTACTTACATAAATGAGTTCATGTTCAGTTTAAACATCTATTTACATTAAAACCATCTTAAACAGTAAGGTATGTGTACATATGTGTGTGTGTATGAATATGTGTGTATGTTTTTTTCAGTGCGTTCCCCTGGATACTACAAGATACAATGAGGTATTGTAACGAACAGACATTTGTATGTCCCCAAAGAGCTCGCCATGCAGGCTGTACAGAAATGCTCTATCAGAAGCACACGTGAGTCCTTTCCACTCACCAGAACTGATTCAGACTTGAGTGTACACCAGCCAGGAGGGCAATGAACAGAAACAGAGCTCACAGTTTGCAAACCAATTTGAAAATTAACAACCGCTTCAACTTAGAATTTGCTCATTGAATCCCTGCTGGCTCAATTTGATTCTGGAGCATGACAAAGACAATGGCTTGTCACCATTCAGTGCTTCTAAAGAGTGATAATGATTTGAAAGTTTGGAAGGTGTGGCTTAAAGTAGGAGGTTTCTGGGAGGAGAGGAGAAGCAGCAGGACTCGGAGAGTTTAGGGCTGGCTGCATCTGTGCGAATCCACAGACACGTAAACACGCAGATTATTTGAGTTCCAGAAATCAACACTTCGGAAGCATCCCATAATGTAAAGACAAGAGGTTTCTTTAAGAACTAATGTATTCACTTACGTCTTTTAAAATTAATAAGTACAGAATGACCATAGTAATGCTGGTATTTTGTTAAAAGAGAGGGGTCTATTTACACAATCTAGCATCCTTCACCACCCCCTTCCCCTGAATATGTTGAGTTGAATAAATCTCCATGTTTCCTGTGATTCCTCTGGACTCTTGCAGTGTGAGTCTCCACAATCACAGCCACGCTCCTGCTCCTGACCTTCCGCGCTTATTGACGACTGTCTCTGGCCTACGGCTTGTGTCCTCAAATCTCGGAGGTGGTGTACTAATTAGCTGAAAAAGTTCCAACTCCTCCACTTGGCCAAGTTTTTTCCTCCCCTACCTAAAGGCTTTCTCCTCTTTCATAGAGCTGGATTTCTCTCCAACCTGCCATGGCTATGCACTCGGATTTTGCCAGCAAAGCTGAAAAGGCCAATCTCAGGTGACCACAAACTGGGACAGCTTCCCAGGTCCATTTGCTTTTCCATCACATGTTCAATTTTCCTAAATTCTCCTTTAAATGGAATCCCCACCTGAGTTCCTTTTAAACTAAAGATCAGGCCCAAGAACATCAAGAACAGTCACAGAAGTTACATTTGTTTGAACAGCTGCTTGGAACTGCTCTCGCTGTACTCAGAATCTTCTTTTATAATGTGTTGGTCGGGGAGCTACAAGTTCAAGTGGCTTATATTGAATTCAGCAAAACTGATGCGGTGGAATGTAGAAGACATCGATTTCACCATTCCCTGGCCATTTCCAAGTGCCTCCTCGATTAGCGCTCTATAGATTTATTGTAGTTGATCTCTCGGCCTCTTTTATCTAATCATTCTGTCCGATTCTTTCCTCCATGCTACATTAATTTAAAGACTTGGCAGTAGAGTTGAGGTTCTAACCTTCGAGTCTGGAATGTATGCAGCATTCGTCTTATTTATATTTTCATATTCGCAGTTGCTTTCCAGTGCTAGCATTCTACAGCAGGTTTAGGGTTTGCGACTCAAATGACATTCGTTACCCGTAGACAGTTGAGATGGCCCTAAATATCCAACTTCTCTAGGTCTATGTAATGGAGTTGGCACTTAGTTGATGGGAGTGTCAAACACATTATTTTAAGATTAACACGCTTAATGTGTAAACAATTTTATAGGTAGTAAAACAATGGTTTTAACAAAACAAGGGGGAGGTTAAGTGATCTGTCATGGAATTCAAAGAACAATGGGGTGGAATCTAGGGGTGAAAGGGGCTGGGTTAACAGGGCCCCTCCGATGACCTCACTTGCCTCCACGTAGATAGAGTATGAGGCCCGGCTGGGCCACAGTCTCCCGGCGGCTCCGCACAACAGCCTGCAATTCGTGCTGCAGCCAGTGGGGTACACAGTCTGGTGCGGAGCTGCGGGCATCAGTCTCGCACCCCCCTCACCCCGCTTCCGGCTGTAGCTGCAGGATTCCCTGTGGGTCTGCAGACATGCTTGGCTGTAGCTTAGTGTTGGCTTCGCAGGCAGGAGACTGTTCACACCGTCTCTCACAGGGCCTCTCGGGTTCTGAGCAGTCCCTGTGGGGAGCAGAATCCCTGCTGATCCTGCCCTGGCTGTTGTGTCGCAAAACACTTTCCCACTCCACGCGGGCTCACTCCATGCGGGCTCATTGTCTCCTCACCAGCCAAATGTAACAGCTGCAGCCGGGATCCGTGTGGCCCTGCTAATCCCCCTGCTGCTGTGTACAGACTGATCTACCCTGTAACGGGGAAATTTCAATGGCCTTGAAGTATGTGCTGTTTTTAATGAATCCATATTACAAAACTGGGCATCTCCCGGTGAATTTCGAACCACTGAATATAGTTAACATGTGTAGGTGCCGTGGTATGAGGCCTTCCCATTCTGGCCCTTCCCATCTTCTGCTTCACATCTTCTCATTTTAAATTTAATCAGTAATGTAATTGTTTTCTTTACATCGTCCTCTACCCAGTGAAATTAGTTACTCACACTGGAGAGAATTATTTGTTTCTCTATCCCAGAGTTGGCAAAAGGTAATTAATTCAAGGAATGAAGGAAGGAATGAAGGAATAATGGAAGCTAATCATCCTCTTTTGGTGTTTCCTAAGTCCCATAAACTTTCTAAGTTATTTAATTACTTAATTATCACAGTAATGCCATAAATTTGGTACTAATTTTATAGATTGGGATATTTAGACAAAGAAAGGTTACATAGCCCAAGGTAAGACTGAATATCATTTTGTTAAAAACTACTAAAAAAAGTATTTGACTTGGGTTTGTATGTCTATATACCTCTTTAATTAAAACTCTTTATCCTTAATATCTTCTTTCCAATATTTTATAGGATACTCTTACTCCAACTCATTTTTATTTTAGACCAATGCAAATTTAGGTTGTCCAAATTTTGTGTTAAGTCATATATATGTATCTTTCAACTTCCATTTTAAAAGGTATCACAGGTCACGTAAATCACATGGGGGCCATTCACAGTAGAATTCAGTTAATGGAAAGCCCAACGTGACTCAGTAAACTGTACAAATATATACACACCCAGTGTCAAAGCTGGAGTAAGAGAGAAGCATCGTCTTTTCCAGATTGTCCCCTAAACACTTTGTTACTCTATAGTTCCAAGGTCTGTGTACTCAAAGAAAATTCAAGCTCAAATTAAGCATTAAAGTATCAGTGAATGAAAGCAATCTTTATATTCAATTGATGCAATTTTTGTATTCAGTTGACACAATTTTTGATATGTTTTAAAATACTGAAAGAACCAGATTTTGATACGTTTTAGCAATTAGGTAAAGGTAATATTTTGGCAAAATTGGCATGGAAGATAAGTCCACATTTATAGTTAGAGTTGTAGAAGCGTCTTCAGATATTGTGAGTAACTCAAACATGTTTTTAGTGTTTCGCTACAGAAAATGTCAGTGGTATGTATGCCTCTGTAACAGCGGTCCCCAACCCTTTTTGGCACCAGGAACTGGTTTGGTGGAAGACAATTTCTCCGCGGACCAGGGGTGGAGGCATGACTTTATAGCCTGCCACCAGCTTAATGGTCACTTGCTGCTCACTGAGAGGGTTTTGATATGAGTCTGGAAGCAGTTGATTTATTACAGTCTCTCTGCAGTCAAGCCTCTCTGCTAATGATAATCTGTATTTGCAGACCCTCCCCAACGCTAGCATCCCCACCACAGCTCCACCTCAGACCATCAGGCATCACGGTCTCATGAGGAGCAGGGCCAGCTAGGTCCCTCACGTGTGCAGGTCACAGAAGGATGCACGCTCCCACGGGAATCCAATGCCCCCCACGGAGCTGACAGGAGGCGGAGCGCAAGTGGTAATTCGAGAAGGGCTGTAAATACGGAAGAAGCGTTGCTCAATCGCCACCGTTCACCTCCTGCCGAGTAGCCCAGTTCCTAACAGGCCCCAAACTGTTGTTAGTTTGTGGCCCAGGGGGTTGGGAACCCCTGCTCCATAATATTTTTAGCAAAATGTACTTTCTATGGATTAAGTTCTGTGAACATAATTGAAGTTCAATGTAACATACTTCATAGATAGGTCAAAAACATAGAAGGGGAAATGACTTTTTTCATTCCATATGTTTATGTTAGTAAAGACAGAGGAGGAAATTTCCCCACATAGTCAACACTTCTTTCTGCAACTTTATGGAAGAAGCCCATGAATAACATAAATAAGTGGTATCAGTTTTTAATATGTCATCGCATATATTATTAGTATTACTATCTGGGTTGGAGAAATATCTGCATTTCTACAGTTCCATGCCATTTTACCATGACATTATAAGTCATCAAACAAATGGTGGGAGGGTGATACTTTTCCAGTAACATCAGACCAATGATGACTGGATTAAACTCAGAAATCCACTTTCTACCCTGGCTGGTATAGCTCAGTGGATTGAGCGCGGGCCTGCGAACCAGACAACCGCAGTTCGATTCCCAGTCAGGGCACA
>PVKM010049654.1:0-10780 GCA_004027735.1 Carollia perspicillata
TGAGAAAATGCATATTTCCAAGTGTCATTACCCAGATTCAGAGTCAGTATATCTATTTGGGGATCTAGAAACCTTAATTTTCAACAAGCACCAGAGACAATTCTGATAAATGCAATGTCTTATCACATCTGTGAATACAGAATGGTCAGAGGGTCTTTGACAAGAAAAAAAAAAGCAAGTCATTATACATCTTACTTTAACTTAACTATTTACATGACAATTAGAAAAAAATTTACTGTATTCACCTTGTCAGTAATATGATAGTAAATTAAATTTGAATTTTCAACAAGGAATAAATTCTATTTGAACTTTGAATTTTTAAGCTATCACATCACAAATTTTAATTTATATCACATTGTTTATTACCTCCAAAATTAATATGTACCCTTTCCCTGTCTAGTAATCTTCTTTACTATAAAGAATGTGAGTTCAATTTGCATTTAATTTATAAGAAATGGGTCCCTGGATTTGAATATGAGACTATGAGATCTATGCATTATTGGTTTTGTGATCTGAGAAGATTAAAAATGACAGAACATTGGAAATTATTAAGTAAAAATACTTATTTCAAAAGTTCTAAATTGTATGCTACAATAAGAAAATAATTTCTGATTCACTTAGCCAAAAAGCAATTATATACCCTCTTTTTTTTTTA
This sequence comes from Carollia perspicillata, assembly GCA_004027735.1. NCBI lineage: Eukaryota > Metazoa > Chordata > Mammalia > Chiroptera > Phyllostomidae > Carollia > Carollia perspicillata. The sequence continues at coordinate 656 of PVKM010049654.1, forward strand.
CCAAAGGGAAAGGACACAATATCTAAGTTAAAAGAAGTAAAGCTATGTAGTCTCCTTGATTTGCTCTAGGATAGTGTTTACTCAAGGCCAGCTTCTACACTTATATCTGCAGGATGACTCCAAACATGTATTACAAAACAATGATCCAGGGATAGTTCACAAATGTATTTATCAGAGACAGCTTACTCTGGACCACAATACTTGATGTAATTAGTAAAGTGTACTACTTTAAAAAATACAGTCTTAAAACCAAAAAACAAATAATGATCCATGTCCACTTTCAGTTTACCTAAAAAGAAATCCGTGTACAAGAATTCTGGTAGGTTAAGTATTACTGATAAATATACTATTAAACTTTTATTACATGCTCTACTAGGTTAAAATATGTTTACAGTATGTCAGTGTTAGAACACAGAATATATCCACAGAGAAGAAGTCAGTGATCATCTCCTTGCAGAGACCTCACAACTGAAAAATTTCGGATTTTTCACAGGAATCCAGGGCTTTCTCTCGCTAAAGCCTGCTCGCAGATTAAGTCTCTGAATTAAGAAGGAATGTTTATCACTCAGTCTAATGTAACACTCTCTTAATCACGTGTGCTCCAATCATAATGATTTATTTTATGGTATATGTTATTAATGCTATTGATGTTTTCTTTATGAATAACTAGGAAGTGTACTCCATAAATATGACACCATGTTACTTTGTTCTCTACTGTATTACTTGGAAGAGTGCCTAGGAAGGAATAAGCACTTCTTAGCTTTCCTTAATGTTTAAATAACAAAGTCATTTTTGTTCCTTGTTTTTTCCTTCTTTCCCTTCCTTCCTTCCTCACTTCCTTCCTTTCTTCCTTATTTTGTCTTTCTTTTTCTTTTGTTTTATTATATCTATTTGTGTGTGTATATATATGTGTATACATATTTGTATATATATATTTGTATGTGTGCATATATATTCTAACATATTTCTTTTCACAGCTTCGTTTTGTTCCTACAGAATGAAGTCATGAGAAAGTGTATTTTTCATATGTAGAAGAGATCCTAAGAATTTAACTATGATTGTCAGTAATTAAAGAGTTTTCAAGATTTTACCCTATCGACAAGTGAAAAATTTCCCTGCCAGGATTTTATAGATGTTAACAGAAGCAACAAGACTGCTTGTTAAGAGATAAAGGACTTTATTGCTCATGGCACAGCAGGCAGCATGGGCTTCAAGTTCACAAGTTCTCCTTGGGGCACAAGACCCATGTGATGCTGCATAAACATCTAAGTGATCCCGCAGGTACAGCAGTATGGTTCCGGTAGACAGAGTACCAGTGAGTCTCCCCCATTAACCAAGATGACGGAAAGGGGAGGTTCTTACACTGAGCATGCTGAAAGCTGGAAAGGTGAATGTGGGGGACCTCAAGCTCACTAAAATCTAGAAACATATTTGGATAAGAAAAATCCCTCCCATCCTTATCCCTAATTAAGAGCCTCAGGCCTGAGCAGGAAGATTGAGATGGTCTTTGAGACAGGAGTCCATCATCCTCCCAAACTGAGAGGCACCTAAATAAAACCTCTTTCCTTTTACACAAGCACCCTTCTCACAAGTTTGGCATTTTTGGTGGCAGGCAGCCAAAACTTCATTTTGTTTTGTTACAGATTTCGACAACTCTTTTGGGACAGCATAGATCTCATGGACCTCTTGGACCTTGGTAAGTTCTGGAGGGCTCGAGCTGTGGTTCCAGCTACCTGTGGCAGGCAGAACACAGGAGTGGGACTGTAGGGACTTTCTAGCATCTGCCAAGACCTTTTCTCAAGGTGTACCCCTGTACTCCTTATCAAGGTGTCCGCTGCCTAAAATGTCAGGCTGGTAAACAGAAATGAATTTGGGGAGCAGACAAATACTAAGACTGGGTAAATTGAATCAGTATGCATTTCAGGGGTCTTTCCTCGTGGCTACTTTCAGCTTTGTGCCACTTGTGTCCAGTTGGGACCATTTGCAGTATCAGTTGGCAGGCAATCCCTGCCACTTGGACTTTGTGCCATTTGGGCTTTGTGCCACTTGCATCCAGTTAAGACAATTTCATTACATGTTTCCAGACTATCCCTGTCTCTTGGGTTTCATACCACTGGGCCTGGTTAGACCACTTGCATATCAGTTGACGGGAGGAAGGTGCTAAGATTTGTTTATGAACACTTGTTTGGAATAATGGAATTATGGGTCCAAGTTTTGTTTCTATGTTCGCACTTTGGTGTCTTGTTGTTATAGTTATGGTTTTGGGTTTGTACTTTCTTTCATGCCATCAGGGGTTGTTCTGTTTCAACTCCTGAAGGGAGCCCACTGGGCTGAATTTTAGCAGACTGGTCCATGTACAGCTATGATCCAATGACTAAGGAGGAATTGATTTTCTATTATAACACTGCTCGTCTTGTGTATACTTTAGACTATGGGGAAAAATGGCCTCTACATTGTTTCTTAAATTACTACACTATTACATAATTGGACTTGTTTTGCCTATAGTCAAAGAAATGGAACAAAATTCTTTATGTCCAAGTATTTATGTTTTCATGCAGTAAGCATTTGGCAAATAAAGGGAACAACATAATGACTCAGAGAATGGAAATGGCTTTAAAACCCCTCCCTGACAGCAAGACACAGGAAAAAAGGGAAAATGAGGAAACGAGTGTCTTTAATGTCCTGAACCCGGGGGATGCAAGACTAGCATCAGGAAGATTTTCCTTGCAGCAAGCCCCACTGCTAGATACCTTTGTAATAGGGCCCAGAGAGATGACAGCCCCACACTTGTATGAGAAAGGAATGGCCTCTCCTTTGAAGCCCCAGCAGGGCACCCCATTTGGCCAGAGAGCATGCCTATCTAAAGTAAGACAATTCTCTTTGAGGAAATACACTATTGGCAGAATGAACAAGGAACACCAGCCCACTGGCTACTATTGGGCCATACTCCATTTTCCACTACAAAGGTACTGAATTGGAAGAATTCCAACCCTTCATATAGGGAGGATCCTCAGAAAATGGCAGATATCATCACTTCCACTTTTGCCACTCACCATTGAAACTATGCAGAAGTACAGGCTCTCTTTAACATCCCACTAATTGCATATGAAAGGTGGCTAGCCATAAATAAGGCTAATGATGAGGCTCATTACTGCCATCCAGAGAATCCAAATAGGAACCCCAAGCCAACAAGGGCAATTCCCTCAACAGATTCCAACTTGGGCTCATATAGCAGGGACCTAATCTTCTTAGAACATTACAAAATGTGTATGTTGGAAGGGTTTAAAAAAGGGGTGCCTAAATAAAACAACCTGAATATGATATGTGGTGTGCAACAGAAACCAAACAAAAACTGTTCTGAAGTTTGATAAAGGATCTGTCAGGCCTATCAAAAGCACACTGATGCTGATCCACAGGCACCAGGAAATGTTCTTACTGCCTCTAGGTAATATTATCTGTATGGATGTAACATGATTTTTCTATCCATGCACCTGTTCATAGATATACACACATAAATATGTATATATAATTTCCTTTTGGTAAATAATTCAAAGTAAAATAACTGTATTATATGGTAGCTGCAACTTTATATTTATAAGAAACTGCCAAACAACAAATTTGTAGTAATATTTTCTTCCAACTAATAGTGTATGAGATTGATAGTTGCTTTATATTCTCTCCAGCATTTATATTTATTGATCTCTTTTATTTTAGTAATATAATAAATGCATAATGTTATCTCAGAATCATTTGAATGTATATTTTTCAAATAGCTAATGATTTTTCAGATCATTTATATGTTATTCGTCTTTTGTATAGCTTCTTTAGCCCAGTATCTATTCATTTTTTCCTATTTTTAATTGGTTTATTTCCTTATTATTCAGTTTTTGATTGATGTGTAATTGACATACAGAATTATATTAGTTTTGGGTGAACAACATAATGACTTGATATTTGTATATATTGTGATCACCATAGTAAGTCAACATCCATAACATACATACTTACATTTTTTCTTATAATTAAAATATTTAAGATTTACTCTCTTAGCAAGTTTCAAATACTCAGTATTATTAGGTATACTCACTATGCTATACATTATATTCTCATGACTTATATATTTTATAACTAAAAATTTGTGCCATTTAACTACCTTCACCCATGTTTTCCATTCCTCCTCCACCTCCATGGCAGCCACCAATCTGTTCTTTGTTTGTATGAGCTTATTTTTTATTTTACTCCTTGTGACACTGAAAATATAATTGTTAATAATTCTTGTCTCAAATTCCAATTGTTATTTAGTGTTGCTATTGGAAAACAGGATACTTTCCTATTAAATTCATTTTGTATGCAATAATATATATGATTAGAAATCATCAAATTTCAATTTTATTTGAAATTGGTCAAAAGAAGAATAAGGAAAACTTCTAACTTTGGAACAGAAAATTTTTTGAATTCACCTTCTGAAATTTCAGGTAACCTGTTTTGTTTGAACACACAGGGAAACTTTTTTTTTTCTTTACAAGCATAACACTAAAGTAATATAATCAAATGACTAAAACTACTGGAGTAATATTTAAATATAGTTGGTACATTTATATAAAAATATAAGGCTAGACTCATATAATATTTGTTGATGTCTTAAAATTTCTACCCTGTTCCTTTTTAAAAAATAATTAAAAATTAAATTTTGCTTAGGGAATATAAATTCTAACTATTGGCAATAAGTTATCATAGTATACTTCAATAATCAAAAAAAATTCTAAAATATCCTGACATTATATAAAATCACTGATGGATGGTCAAAGAAGTAATTCAGCACATTTTACTGTTACGAATGAATATAATATTTGAGTTCATGTGTATAGTGGAAGTTCCAAATGAGCCACTCCAAGGTGTGACTTGGTGGTGAACTGTTTTGAGCTAAAGGCTATTTTAGCTTCAGGCTCAAGAGAAACTTGTGTCCTTTCATTTAACCATCTAGAGGAACTCCAATTAGGGGTCTTGTGCATAACGAGATTATTGGAGACAACACTTTTGACCCACCAATATGGCAGGGAAACTTGTATTTACTGAACATCTTCTCTTCTTATCATCCTGCAATGACACTTTCAAGCCCCTAAGGAGCATTAGTTCATCTCTAGGTCAGAATATCTTACATACATCAATTCCCTTTTCTGTCTCTGAACCTCTCATGCTTGTGGAGGTCTCTGACTCTGACTGTCTTATGTATGCAGGGTTTCCATACATATGTATGTATTCAATTTGCTTATTTTCTGTTGCTAATCTGTCTCATGCCTATTTGATTATTAGACTTTCCAGAAGAACACTGAGGGTAGAGGAAATTTTATTTTATCCTATGTTATCCTCCAAATCAAAAGCTTCTTTAGTAAGTCAGACAAGCCCTTCCTATAGACCCACCATTCAAATGCAGAACTACTTCAGTGGAGAAGTAAATGCCATATTTGTTTAAAACAAAAGAATATGGATTTGAGCACTTTAAAATGGGCACTTCCAGTGTTAAAGTGGCTGACAAATCTTCAATGTCACAATTATACTAAAAACAAAAATTCAGTTCTATGTTACATTGGTGTGGAGATCTATAATTATATTGATGATATTTGAACTTCAAAGATATCATTCATTGATTATCAACACAAAGTCACAAAAGCATTGGACAAAAATCAGTTTAGTTTTCTTTGAAATTATTAAAAACTGAATAGTTCAAAAATATTTTTATAAAATATTATTACATATCATTGCATTATTTGTTCTTTTTCTAAGTTAGATACACAGCATGTATTGGTGCTTGAATGTATTAACATATAAGTAACCTTCTTTGTAAATATTTTTTTTGATATTGATAGGTGTGTTACATTCTGCCTTCACTTCTAACTTCTCCCTTTCATTATTTGGCAGTAGGCAAGGTGTCTTGTTGTCTCTGTAATATGAATGGTTGGACATTTCTTATAAAGAATGGAATGCAGTATGCTGTATGAATTGCATAAAAAATCTTCCGTGAATGGGAAAAAGGCTCTGGGACCTTGGATGTCAGTTGCAGGGGAGACAAATTTATAGGTATAACAATCTGTCTTTTATAACCGACATCTAAGGTCCCAGAGGCTTTTGCCCTATCACTAAGGATTTTTCATGCATTTCCTAATATATAAAAAAATCTCTGAATGTAACATTTAGACATTTTTGCAGCACATAAAAGGAACCATGTCAGTTCTGTTCTAGGTCCATATCCAAAAATCAATTTTGTTATTGGATTAAGACTTCATCGTTAATAGAAATAAGATTTCTGCACCATTGCAATATTCAATTGCATTGCTCATTTTTAATATTTCATCAGAAACCCATAGTAAAGCATCGATCTGTCCTTGTTGTTAAGCAGGCACTGAGTGAGGTATGTTCTCTTCCGAACTCATTTAAAGGGGTCTGACTACCACACACAGAACTAAGCAGAAAGCCAAATGATTTGCATTAGTGGTCTGGAGAGTTAAGTGAGTTCTCCAAAGTGACTTTTTATGGGGTATCTCAGGCACTTCAGGGGGAAAAAACAGTGGCATAAAGAGGCTAAAATATTGGACAACACAGTGCTGGGAGAATTATACTAAAACTGTTTGAAATCATAGAAAAGTATTGATCACTCAATGGGGTGATGTAGGTACAAGAGCTGATTCCACCTACGAAATAATAATTTCTTTTCAAAGATTCATTTCTGCTTATGACCAAATGATACTACTTTGTCAGATTCAGGAAAAAGAGTATAACAATACAAATTTCAGTGGTCCATGAACATGATACAGCTATATATCTATGTATCAGTATATAGATACATAAATATACATGTACACGAAGATCTGTCTGGAAAAAAGTCCAGCCATTGTTAATATTACAAGAAAGGTTTGTGTAACTTTGATATAACCTGGCAGCCAAGGAGTGTGGACTGGAATGCACACTCATGGACAATAATGACTTTGCTGTACTGTCAGTGGGAGTGGTAGATGCCACTGAATGAGCACATGTACTGTGTGGTCATCACATTCAAAATGACTGAGCAAGTAGAGCAGTGAATCTGCCTAATATTTTGAGTTAAGGTTGAACGTTCCTCTCCAGAAACTATTTGGATGATTCATAAGGCTTTCACAGATGATGAATGAGGGTAGCACAACTGAAACTGTGGCACAATTGCTTCAAAGATGGTACAGAATCTGTTTAAAGTGATCCGCATTGTGGAACACCTGAAATAAGCAGTATACCTGAGAATGTCGAATGTGTATGGGCTATAATCAACAAAGATTGGAGAACTGTGTGAGGTCCCAATGTGTCTACTTTGAAGGGGACTTGTAGTCATCATCCTGTGGACAATGGTTGCTGTATCTTGCATCTTCTTCAATACAATCTCTATTTCTCATATTACATAGTTGGATATTTTCTGGACAGGCCTTGTGTGTGTGTGTGTGTGTGTGTGTGTGTGTGTGTGTGTGTGTGCGCGTATCTTAATTTATTTAGGCTTACTTTTGTTTCTTTTAACTGTGTTTTGTAATTTCCAATGTAGAGGTCTAGATAAATATATTTAATTATATTTATCACCAAATACTTTGTGGTTTGTTTACTACTATGTACAGTATTTTAAAATTTTAATTTCATATTTTATTGCTAGTTATAGAAGTAATATCTCTTAATAGTGGTGTTGGTTACACATATAAATGTTTTCATAACTCATTAAACTGTACACTTAAAATAGTGAATTTTATTGTATGCAAATTATGTTAATAAAGTTGATTCAAGAATAATTCTGGTAACATACTTACTATACAGGATTATGCAACTAAGTCATTTCTGTTACACGCTTATTACTGTGTCTAACAATGAATATGCACTTGACAAAAATTATTGTTATTTTTTTAAAATCTGTGTTGCTATATATTTTACTATAACTTAAATGTCACTGTAACATGCATAATTGGGTATTCATATAAAATATTATCTACATATTTAAACATGATAAAATTCTGTAGAGGTGGAAAATATGTATAAATTAATGACTGTCATCATTTGCTGTGGCCAGCAACCACTCCTTGTCTCACCCCTCCTACCTTCCCTTAGCAATAAAAGATGCCTGTATTCCAGACTCTGTTAAGATGTTTTTGAGAATTTAGTTCTCCCACCTACTCAATATAGGCCTCCTTAATGAATAAACTTTTCTTTGCTGAATATAAATATATATATACATGTATACACACATACATTAACATTATTGACATAAGATTCTTACAAAGATGAAAAATGTTATGTGTTTAAATTCTCCAATATGAGCCTTTTAAATTATTTTGTGTTGCATGTTTTTAATATTTCTGAACATGTTGTCTTGTCTGCCTAGGAGGCAGTGGGGTTTCACTTACAACTTCATAATAGTTATGCTCATAATATGTTATTTTCACACTTTATTCATGTCTTTCTTAAAGTTATTTGGTGACAAAAATCATCTCCTAGTCTTAACATTAGAGTAAGTTGTGTAATATTGGACACAGAGTTTGTTATGTTCATGTGCTTTACCACTTATTATTACATCAACTATTCTGCTATCCACCACATTCTTGGCTGTAGAAATTCACGTCCCTATAAGGGATGGGCTTACCAATGTTAGTATTAATTATAATAGAAAAAGAAGAGTCATGGTAATAATTACATATAAATTATACCACATAGCAAGCAGTTTAATTGCTTTGTATAGAGAATAAACAATTGCTTTATATAGAGAATAAATATATAATTGCTTTATATATTTAATTCACAAAACAAAAGAAATGGGATATTATTTACAGAGTGATAAGTGGCTTCTCTAATTTCTCACTATCCTTAAGTTCCAGGGAGTGTGAATATAGTAGCCAGGGCTGAAACAATATATTCTACTACCACTCAATATTATCTTTTGCCTTGGCTGATGTAGTTCAGTGGATTGAGCACAGGCCTGAGAACCAAAGGATGACGGTTCAATTCCCAGTCAGGATATATGCCTGGGTTGAAGGCCAGTTCCCAACAGGGGACACACAAGAGGAAACCATACATTAATATTTCTCTCCCTCTATCCTTCCCTTACCCTCTAAAGATAAATAAATAAAACCTAAATAAAAATTATCTTTTTCATAAAATGAGTAATATTAATTTAGAATGAATTATAGGACCTAATGATCTATGTTTAAATCAATCCATTTTATATCCTTAAGCTAAAACATAATGACAGGCACTGATCTTATATTTTTAATATTTAAGCTCAAGGTGACTGTGTGTTAAAAACTCACTTCCAAATTTATATAATGTAACTTCACACTCTATCTTTAAAATGCTAGTTCTCCTGGGGCAATTAACTTGGAATCCAAGTAAAATTGCATGACATTATGTTTTTATAAAACAGGATATGTCTCTGTACTTCAATTAACTTTTATCTTAAAATTATGCATTAGCTGTAAGTTCTTAAGTGCCTTTAAGAACTTTTTGGCCACATAAATTTTGAAGGTATTTCTGAGTTACTTGTCTAAATGTAATGAATATACAGTGAAAAATATTTTGTAATTTCAAAGAATGATGGCATTATTTTGGCTTATCTTATTCTTGGTCAAATAATGGCTTTGAATAATGCATTTATTAACTCTTGAACTAAGTCATGGAATACACATAGACACACACACAAATTTTCTTAGCTTATAAGACTGAAGCATGACTATCAGTAAAGGCACAAAGAAGATAGTCACTCAGATCAATCATTTTGGATGACTAGTTTGGTGTGATCCAAGTAAAATCATCCCAAGTAGCTCCCATGGGATTTCCACTTATGGTGATGAAATAAAATTCAGTTTGATTCAATATATTACATTCAAATTCTTTAAAAAGATACAGGTATGGTTTTCCATTTCTATAAAAGAGTGGACCAGTAGCCTATGTGTGCTCAGTTATATGACCTTCTTTACTCACAAACTGAGTTTTTATACAGCTTCTAATAAGTTAGAAGAAGGATCTGCCTCTGTCATCACAACCTGAGCTAGCGATGTGTCTTCTAGAGTTTGATGATGCTCCACTTCACTTGTCTCTGAAAGTAAGGCCACTGGGAACATATTC
>PVKM010049655.1:0-10896 GCA_004027735.1 Carollia perspicillata
ACTACATTGACACATAATGACAATCTAGTAAGTTATATTGCTCAAAATTAACTTATACAATTTTTAAAATTTATATAAGTTAATTTCTTCAGACACTGTTTGCACACAACACATGTATTCACTAGCCCAAAGAATACTGCTGCAATTAGTTTGTTGATATTCAAAAAAGTCAACAGATACAGCTTTAAAGTTCACCTACTGATATAAACACAAATAGTGTTTTGTTTCTGGCATAGCCCCATAAGATAGAATTCAGATATGGTAAATTTATGTCAAATGACAGTCACGTAGACCATTGGCTGAAAAGAACATTAGTAGAAGAAAGAACAAATGTAATACTGAAACTGACGTCTATTGAAATAGTCTTATCTAAATTGCAGAAACAAAGATTAGTTTGCAGTATGCACTTGACACAAGAAGCTGAAGTCCTCCCTGATGTAACCAACAATGAAAGGGGAGGGGATGCTTTGTTTCTCTCTCCCTTCCTTCTCAGCACCATTGGTGCCTGAACACGTAAGAAATCATTATTAGAAGGAAAGAAAAAGGATAGAATATCTAACGTTCTGGAGAGTGAAATGATGGTTGAGCACTGGAGGACCCTCCATAAAGTTTTCTTGATGCTGTTTATTGTTCAATCTCAGAATATTTCCCATGGGGACAGGATGAAGCAGGAGCACACATGGCTAAAAAATATAAGAAAAAACCAAATGCTTCTTATAATGGTGCTCTTAAAAACACAAAAACTCTATATAATTACATTTTCTTGGGATAAAAAAATATAAGGAGATAGAATTTGAAGTACACATGAGCATTCTGGAACAACCTGGACTGGTGATCTTAAAATCCAAGAGTTGTCTTTGTTCTTTAATTGACTCCTTCACGGATGAGAGAAAGCTCAGCCTCTCATTCCTGCTGTTAGACACCTCCACGAGCTTTTGTGCCCTTTAGCAATGTTCTTACAACCCTGGCAGAAAAACTGAACACTTAGTTAAAGGAACTGAATTCTGTGCCCCCTCTCCCCCATGGATCAGCAGTAGATGCATGCACAATGAATGCAGCTTGGGTCTAAATCAATGATGCTGTTTCCTATTAATATCTCTTGCTCTTAATATTGATCTTCATGAACAACAGATGTAGCTTTCTTTTCTTTATTTCTCTCCCTGTGTTTTAAGATGGGGTCAGGTTAGAGATTTTGAGGAACGGATGGAAAAGAGACAGTGAGTCATCAAGACAATGGTGCAGTCTTCCCCCTACAGTAAAGACGGGGGCAGCCCAGAGGTTCAGGTTTGAAAATAATTTGCATATAGCCTCGGCATCCTTTACAGCCCTTTCCTTGTCATGATCTTCTATTTGCCTTCACTGAAAAATGGAACTGCAACTCATGGTCCTGATAAGGAAGGGTTTAATTTAAGCTCTTTAAAGAGATAAGTAAAATTATATATTTTTTAAGAAACATAAACTTCTTTTTTTTTAAGATTTTATTTATTTATCTTTAGAGGGGAAGAGAAGGAAAGAGGGAGAGAAATATCAATGTATGGTTGCCTCTCATGCGCCCCCCTCCGGGAACTGGCCCGCAACCCAGGCATGTGCCCTGACTGGGAATAGAACCACAATCCTCTGGTTTTCAGGCCCGTGCTCAATCCACTGAGCCACACCAGCCAGGGCAAGAAACATAAACTTCTGGTGAAGAACCAAAGAACTCCTTCCTCAAAGAATCATCTTGTAAGTAAGGGACAATTCCAGTTTGATTGTAAGACGATATAACTAAAATAGGTAGAGTGCTTTACAGTTTAGAAAGCATTTTTACATACATTATCCCATTTAACTTTTATAATAATATTACAACTTAGTTAAGACTAATATTAGTATCCCTGTTTTACAGAAGAGAAAACTGAGGTCTAGAGAGATCAAATAATCTGCTAAAGACCATTCAGCTGATAAATGTGTAGCACAAATCTAGGGACTCAAGCCCAGGTTTCTGTCTCCAAATCAATGCTCTTCCACTGTATTATGATGTCTCCTAAAATGACCTACTTTATCTCATTTTAATTCAAATGACATTGTTCCCATAAGGTCCACATTTTAGAAAAAAAATTCTCATATGAAGCTACATATTGGGGGCTCTGAGGGATGTACATGTCCTCAATAGCATCTGTGTTGTGAGTGATCTATCAGGTTTTGTCAGTTGTTTATTTATTTATCAACTCCATCTCTTGTGTTGTTACTTTTAAAATGATCTAGAGTGCACCAGATATAATCTTCTCTCAGAAAACAGTTAAATCCTTGCCTAAAAGCCAGTTTATATTGGTAGTTTAAAGCATAGACTCTACGCGTACAGTGAGACTATTCTTTGTCTCACTGTATGGACTATTCTGTCCAGTTCAAACCCTGGCTCTGTCACTGGCTGGGTATATGACTTCAGGCAAGTTACTGAACCTCTCAGTGCTTCAGTCATCTCACCTGTGAGATGGAGGAATTCGGCAGAACCTAGCTTGGGTGATTGTTGTGAGGATTATGTGAGATGATGCCACACAGTTGCTGTTACCATGGCACGCAGTAAGTGCTCAATAAATACTACTAGTACATTCTTAAAAGGAAAGAGTCAAATCCTCAACTTCTTCCCTGGGGCAGAACTTGGAATTGAGTTTTTTCTTTTTCTTCATGGCAATACCAGGTTTTCTGTGTTGTGATATCTAAGGCCCTGTACCATTTCTAGATGGTGCAAACTTGAGGAAAATTATACTGTGTGCTCAAATCCTCATTCCATCCCCAATATTGTTAGGTAATTAAAATTTTATAAGAGTTAAGGGAGACAGAAGATACACAGTTTCAACCTCAGCCTCACTGATAACAAATGAAGGCTGTGTATGGGTTGATTATATGCATGTAAGTCTTTGGTCATATTTTAATCTCCTGGAAAAAATATTTTTTCCCTACTGGCTGCCTCTCTGACTGATGTCCATATGTGTTCAATGTGGCTCACAGATTTTTGGCCTCCGGGCTCACTTCTTCTCAATGAAATAAACATAGACTGTCAGTACTCAATTTCAAATATGGTTTTGATCCTGTTTTGAACTCATAATCCAGTAGTTTTAATTACTTATTTCATAAAAATAAAATGGCTGCCCATGAACCTTTACCCTGTCAACAATTAGTCAATACTAACTAGTCAATAGCCTCAGCTTTCATTTTCAAGTGTTTCTGAATTGTATTTTGGCAGATAAACATACTCGCTTATACTATTACTATTTTGGGTTCTTCCTCCATCCCACTACCATAGGAGATAATGATACTTAAAAATATAGAAACCATGTACCAAGCACTGTCCTAAGCACTTCACATAAAATATTGCATCTATCACTACAACTTTATGAAAAGTAAGCATTGTTTCTCCCATTTTGTGGAGTCCTAGAAAGGGTAAGTGACTTTGCAAAAGTTAGAAATCATAAGTTGAAAATCCAAACACAAAACACATCTGTTTGTTTCTAAAGTCCATCCTCCATATATGCACTTCATTACATGAAAGGCCTATTTTGCAAGTGACAAAAATGTGACTGGTCTGGCTAGTCTACTGAAGACTAAATAAAAACTTTTATGGGCTGCAATAAAGGGCTGAAATAAATGAATGCAATGAAATTGGCCTAAATATAAAGTCCTATTCTGCAGTTAAAAAAATAAATGAAACATGAATAAAACATAGAAGACCTACCTTGAATGTAAAAAATATTTCTTAATATGCCCTAATCATTTTATCTGACTGAAAAGTCAATTTAAGTCAATAGTGCAACTAAGATCTTAAGACAGCCAATGTAAATGTTGACTACTTAAGAGCATATTACGTAGGTCGATAAAGTCAACAAAAGTAAAACTCCGTTGTGCCATGAAGAACTATGACTAATTCTGGGTGCTCCCCTTTAAGAAGGACACTGATAATGCTGTTTATGTCCCTGTGACTATTTTGTAATTGTCCATTTTGCCTCTTAATCCCTTCAGAAATGGTAGCATTTCTGTAAAATTGTTCTCAGCTGTCTCCACCTGGATTCATCCACTCCAGTCACTACTTGATTTCCATCAATGTCACCAAGTCTTTCTTTCATAATTTCAGCCACAGGTTGTACCTTCCATTCATTGTGTAATTTGTTGCACATGTTTTTATAACTTGGATTGAAAAATATATAAAAATGAGTGTTAACTTGTAAACTCTAAGAGCTTCTAGCAAATAATTGATTGCTGGTAGTAATGCTTTTGTGTATTTGTCTGTATTATTCTAGTGGTCTGTACCACTAGATGCTAAGTTTGTGAGAGGTAATGGGTTTGTTTTAAAAAGAGTCCAACAATTAGGAAACATTTTATTCCTCTTAAAAATTTTATAAATAAAATCCATTGATGTATAAGTCATGGAAATACCCCAAGCTTTTACAAAGTATTTACTTGTAAATATTCCTGTCGGATTGTTTTCCCAGGTTAACAGAAGATCCATACCCTTGAAAAGTTTTTCCACAGATTTTTCTTACAAATGTTTGCATCTTTTTGAAGTTAGGATTTATAACGGATGATAATGTTGGCATGGTGAGGAGGAGTTAGTTTCTGATGAACCACATCTTGTTCATGGAAAACACAGAGCTGAGCCATCTTGAGTACTTCTTAAAGCTGCAAGTTAATGTTTAAAATTACTGAAGGGAAGGCGGAGCCTTTTTTCAAACCATAAAAAGGAATAATTGCGATGACACTCCACAGTAGGCATTTTATATGTTGAATGATCGCAGCTTCACTTTTGGCTCCGTGCCCCAAAGGTATAGCACACCCAGCGAGTATTGTAAAAGCTGCCTAATGCACACCCTGGCTTGCGTGTGCCCACTTTTCCAGCCACCAGTAATTTTAAAGGAACATGCAGTACTTACTAGGAAGCTTTTTCAGAAGATGTAAATAAAGAATAATAAAAGCCTTTTGTATAATAGTATTACTAATAAGTGAATAAATAACAATCTCATTTTGAAATACCTAATCAAATAGCAGTTATAAATCATATTAGACCCTGCATTGAAATATTTAGATTCTAAACTCTGATGTTGGTAAGAGCATAAAGATTTGAGTACCTGGATGAATAATCATATAATGTTCTTGACAACTGTTTTCTACTACTTTTTAGTCTAGAGTCACATACTTGCCACATGTGGTAACACATTTTTCAGATGAGAATGAGTAAGTTTCTCTCTCTTGCAGATTTAATGTCATACCAACATCAGTAGAATCGCTAATACTCTTTTACAGTTAATATTTTTATCAACCAGGGTGCTAAAAGCATGTTAAAATCTTCTAATTATACCAAAATAAATAATCCTTCATAAATAAAAGGTAAGAAATCTGATTATCTTGGACAATTTTTTATCCTTTATCAACTGGGTGAACCTCTGTAACATTTATACGAATTTACCATTGACTGGGGTAGATTCGGGCTTTGTGTACACTTGAGTTTATAAAACCTGGTGGGGTTGGAAGTTGCCTCTCCAAAAACATAAATACACAGTTAGATAATAAATTAAATAATTAAGACATGAAAATCGCAATAAATTACTGGATACTTGGAAATGCAGTCTACTGTTTTCTTGCATGTCTTTAGGCAATATCTCATACAAAAGTTTACATAGAAATGCTTCCCGATGGCAAAGCTGTCTTTCCTTCCCACTTGGAACTCTTCACAAGTCCCTGTAATAACAAGTGCTCAGGGTGCCTGTGCAAGAGCAGGGCCCTAAAGCTTAAGATCTGTTAGTTTCATGGTAACTCTGCCTCTATTGGTGGAAACTAGTGGTATTGTTTCTGGCCTTGCGCCCTTCAAAGATATATCCAAGTTAATCTTTCTAAATTCTACTTAAGATTGTGGGGAAGACTTGGATCAAGGTAAAGAGCCCATCTTTAGAGGGAAATTATTAAAATGTTTATATTTTATCATTTTGACTCTACTTCACTCCATTGCATGCTATCATGGGAGACATTAATGATCAGAAATGGAAGCAATCCACCTTTTCAAAGACTGACTCTGAAGCAAAATGTGAGCTAGTAATATTGGAAGCATTTTACTCTTATCCATCCACAGAGGGCATATTTGTGTATAGCTTCCTAACTATAATAACAATACAATAATAACCTGTTTGTAATTCCTGTCAATGAGTCCTCTAAGAAACCAGGTGTCATTTTAATCTGATGGTCAAATTTTAATACATTTCCTTTAAACAAAGTCCCTCCCTCTATACTTCCCTTTTTTCCTGATTTCTTTCTTTTAAAGTTTTTTCCATAACCATTTATCAGCCTTATACCTTCTTCTGCCTCTACCTACTTCTCTACTCCCCTCAATCACCACACTGTTGTCCATGTCTACAAGTCTTTTTTTTTTTTCCCTCAATCCCTCCACTCTGTAATCCTCCCAGGAGCAGTCACCCTGCTCTCTATGAGTCTTTCTCTATTTTGCTTGTTAGTTCAATTTGTTCATTATTTCCACATGAGTGAAATCATATGGTATTTGTATTTCTCTGACTGGCTTATTTCATTTAGTGTAATGTTCTCCAGGTCCATCAATGCTGTCACAAGGGATAAACTTTCATTCTGTTTTTTATAGCCAAGTAGTATTGCATTATGTAAACACACCATAGTTGTTTTGTCCACGTATCTACTGGTAGACACTTGGGCTGCTTCCAAACCTAGGCTATTATACATAATGCTGCAGTGAACATAGGGGTGCTTATATTCTTTCAAAATAGTGTTTTGGGTTTCCTTGGATAAATTCCCAGAAGTGGAATGACTGGATCATAAGGTAGTTCCATTTTTAATAATTTGATGTATCTCCATATTGCTTTCCACAGTGGCTGTACCAATCTGCATTCCCATCAGCAGTGCACAAGTGTTGCTCATTCTCCACATCCTCTCCAGCACTTGCTGTTTGTTGATTTATTGATGGTAGTTATTCTCATCAATATGAGGTGATACTCACTGTGGTTTTAATTTGCAATTCTCTGATGATTAGTGACATTGAGTATCTTTTCATATGTCTATTGGCCATCGCTGTGTTTTCTTTGGAGCAGTGTCTCTTCAGGTCCTTTATTCATTTTTTAATTAGATTGTTTATTTGTTTTTGGTGTTGAGTTTTATAGGTTTTTTATACTTTTGGATATTAACCCCTTATCAAATATATTGGTGAATATCTTCTCCCATTCCATGGGTTGTTTTTTTTTATTTTGTTGATAGCTTCCATTACTGTGCAGAGATTTTTCAGTTTGATGTAGTCCCATTTATTTATTTTTGTGTGTGTTTCCCTTGCCTGAGGAAATATATCTGATAAAATATTGCTATGGGCAATGTCCAAGATTATGCTGTCTATGTTTTCTTCTACGATTTGTATGGTTTCAAGTCTAAATTTTAGGTCTTTAATCTATTCTGAATTTGTTCTTCAATGGCATAAGAAGGTGATCTTATTTCATTTTTTGCATGTATCTGTCCAATTTTCCCAAGACCATTTATTGAATAAACTGTCTTTAACTCTTTGTATGTGCTTGCTTCCTCTGTTGAATATCAAAATAGTATAAGGGCGTTGGGGTTATTTCTGGGCTGTCTATTCTGTTCCAATTATCTATGTGTCTTCTTTTATGCTAATATCATGCTGTTTTGATTACTATTGCCTCATATTACAGTTTGATATTAGGTAGCATGATTATTCCAACTTTGTTCTTCTTTCTCAAGATTGTAGATACTTTTTGATGACTTTTGTGGTTCCATATATATTTTTGAAACATTTAGTCTAGTTCTGTGAAATACATCATTGATGTCTTGATAGGAATCTATTGATAGCTCTGGATAGTATGGACATTTTAATGATATTAATTCTTCCTATCCATGAACATATGTGTACTTCCATTTATCTACATCTTCTTCAGTTTCTTTGTTGGGAGTCTTTTGATTACTGCTTCAATTTACTAGTTGTAATTTATCTGTTCAGACTCTCTGATTCTTCCTGATTTAGTTTTGGAAGGTTATATGTTTCTAGAAATTTATTCATTTTGTCCAAGTTGTTTAATTTGTTGGCATATAGTTGTTTGTGTCAGTTGTTATTTTTCCTCTTTCATTTCTGATTTTATTTATTTGGGTCCTCTCTCTTTTCTTCTTCATGAGTCTGGTTAAATGTTTGTCAATCTTTTTAATTTTTTTAAAGAACCAGCTCTTGGATATATTCATATGTTTCAGACTCTAGTTCATTTATTTCTGCTCTGATCTTTATTATTTCCTTCCCTCGACTCACTTTGGGTTTTGTTTATTGTTCTTTTTCAGGTTTCTTTATGATTATTATTATTATTGTTCAAGTATAATTGTCTCATTTTCTGAACATCACTTTCCCCTGCTCCACCCATCCCTACCTCCCACCCTCAATCCTACCCTCTTTGGCTTTGTTCATGTGTCCTTTGTACATGTTCCTTGCTAACCCTCACTTTTCTTTCTCCCGTTACCCCTCACACACTTCCTCTCTGGTTTCTAGCAGTTTGTTCTTTATTTCAGTGTCTCTGGTTATATTTGCCTGGTTGTTTATTTTGTTGATTAGGTTCTACTTATAAGAGTAAGTTAGATTGTTTATTTGAGTTTTTCCTTTTTTTCTTGAGATAGGCCTGTAATGCTATGAATTTCCTTCTTAGGACTGCTTTCCCTCTGTCCCACAGATTTTGGGTTGTTGTGTTCTCATTTTTGCTTTTTAAAGGTATCTTTTGACTTTTTTCTTGATCTCCTTGTTGACCTACTCATTGTTTAATTACATTTATTTAGCTTCCATGTGACTGTGTTTTTCAGTTTTCTGTTGGTGATTAATTTCTAGCTTCATAGCATTATGGTCAGAGAAGATGCTAGATATCATTTCAATTTCTTACATTTACTGAAACTTGTTTTGTGATCTGACATGTGCTCTTTCCTGGAAAACGTTCCATGTGCACTTCAAAAGAATGTTTGTATATGCTGCCGCTTTGGGATGAAATGCTCCAAAGATATCAATTAAATCCATTTGATCTAGTGTCAATTAAAGCCCGTGTCTCCTTGGTGATTTTCTGTCTGGAAGATCTATCCATTGAAGTCAATGGGATGTTAAAATCCCCTACTGTTACTGTATTTCTGTTGATCTCTCCCTTTCTGTCCATCAAAATTTGCTTCACATATTTAGGTGCTCCTGTTCAAGGCTTATGTCCTCTTATTGGATTGTTCCCTTTATCATTACATAGTGCTCTTCTATGTCTCTTACTATCACCTTTGTTTTAAAGTCTATTTTGTCAGATATACGTATTGCTACCCCAGCTATTTTTTCCTTTCCATTTGCATGAAATATCTTTTTCCACCCCTTTACTTTTGAGTGTATCTTTCATTCTGAGGTGGGTCTCTTGGAGACAGCATGTATATGGGTTTTGTTTTCTTGTCCATTCAGCTACCTTATGTCTTTTGACTGGACATTTGAATGGCATTTAAGCCATTTACATTTAATGTGTTTATTGATAGATACATATTTATTGTCATTTTATTTTTGAACTATGTTCCTCAGGCGTTTCTTTTTCTATTTCTTCTTCTCCTTAAAGCAAGCCCTTTCATATTTGTTGCAATACTTGTTTGGTGTTCACAAACTCCTCTAGCTTTTTCTTGTCTCAGAAGCTATTTATTTCTCCTTCAATTGTCAATGGTAGCTTTGCTGGGTAAAGTAGCCTTTGTTGTCAGTCCTTGCTTTTCATCACCTTGAATATTTCATGCCAATCCCTTCTGGCCTGAAATGTTGCTGCTGAGAAATCAGATGACAGTCCAATGGAGGCTCCCTTATAGGTAACTAACTTCTTTTCTCTTGTGACTTTTAAGATTCTCTCCTTGTCTTTAAGCTTTGCCATTATAAGTATGCTATGTCTGGGTGTGGGCCACTTTGGGTCCATCTTGTTTGGGACTGTCTGCACTTCCTGGACTTTATTTTCTTTTTCCTTCACCAGGTTAGAGAACTGTTAGGTCATTATTTTTTCAAATAGGTTTTCCATCCCTTGCTCACTCTCTTCTCCTTCTGATATCTCCATGATATGGATTTTATTATGCACATGTTGTCCCAAAGGTTTCTTAAACTCTCCTCATTTTCTTAAATTGTTTTTTCTTTTTGCTGTTTTTTTTTTCTACCTTGTCTTCCAAATTGCTGACTTGATCCTCTGCTTCATCTAACCTACTGTGTATTTCTCCTCATGTATTATTTTTTCCAATACCACATTCCTCATTTCTGACTGGTCCTTTTCAATGGTTTCTATGTCTTTTTTCATGCTGCTCAGTATTCTTATAATCCTTACTCTAAACTGTATAGCTGGTAAATTGCTTGCCTCCATTTTATTTAATTCTTATTCTGGAGACTTCTCTTGTTCTTCTATATGGGGCCTCTTTTTTTGTCATCCCATTTTGTTGCCTCTTTTTGTTTGTTTCTATGTATTAGGTCAATCTGTAAACACTCTGATGCAGTTCTATGTCAGATGTTGCCTATGGTTGGCCCTGAGCAACCCGTTTGGAGCTATCAGTGATCCACAGCTTGTGGCTCCCTCTGCTAGTCTTGGGTGTGTGAAGAAAGAACCAAGCTGTGCACTAAGTCTGCATTTTATCAACACAGGGCCTGGGATAGGATCAGCTAATATCTAAAAGCTTTCAGAGATCTCCCTCCACCTGCAGGCTCTGTTTGTTAATTCATAGCTTAATCATGGAAGGAGCCTCAGGCTGTACTCTACAGGAGCTCCATAGGTTGGGACAAGAGGATTTCTATGGATGGAGTGATTGCTTCCCCTTAGGCTGATGCCACATGGAGGGGAGGGCTATGCCCAAGAAACATGGCTTCTGTAGTATGGGAAATGACTGAACTCAGGG
>PVKM010049656.1:0-10897 GCA_004027735.1 Carollia perspicillata
TATCTATTATTCAACTATCTGAACATTAAACAACAGATACGTAAGGTAAATATTATTTTACTTATTTTTAGATGTGAAAAAACTGAGATTCAACGAGAAGTGATGTCGTTACTAAGTGGTAGATGCAGGCAAAAACTGCAAGGCCTGAGTCATTTCCACAATACCTCATTGTTGTACTTGTTAGATGCAACTTACATATCAGAGCAACTAATTAATTTAATCATATGTACACAGTTTTTACAGTATGCAAATGTGTATGTAAATGCTTGTTTTAATTTATACAAACAAAGATGCAAATGTATCCGTAAGTTTACTGGAAACTGGTAAGATAACTTTACCTCAGTTGACCCATCCTTAGGGCTCCAGCAAATCTGAATCATTCTAATATAAATAGAGCCCAGCTTTCCATAGGAGAGCTATTCCTTTGGCATTTAAAACGTCGAGTCTCTGGCTCCCCGTTAAGGATATTTTAGACTCCTCATGATGTTCTTCAGGACTAAGATAAATGTAAAAAACAAAACCTATCTGGAATTTTCTGTCTCCGAATTAAAAAAAAAAAATCTCTGCCCAAGTAGTATCCTTGTGGATTCAGGCGATCACAGAGCTCTGGCCTTTAGCAACCTGATTTCTTTCATTACAGATTTACCTGCATTTAGAGCACTCAAGATTCACTCTCTTTGTTCTCACCTGCCATACACAGGTGAGTATTATGAGTGAGTAGCTTAATTTTTTATAAGATCTTATTTACTTATTTTTAGAGAGATAAGAAGGGAGGGAGAAACAGAGGGAGAGAAACGTCGACTGATTGCGTCTCACATACCCCACAACCAGGGACCTGGCCCAAAAGCCAGGCATGTGCCCTGACTGGGAATCAAACAAGAGACCCTTTGGTTCACAGGCCTGTGCTGAATCCAGTGAGCCACACCAGCCATGGCAACAGGTAGCTTCATTTGGGAGGAAAATTAACTGCCTCCCCTTACATGCCACTCAGTCCTCTGGGGTCTAAGGTCTGAAGATGTTTAGGAGCCACCATTAAAATGTAACTTCCCTTGCACTCATCAGTTACTTGACTCAGATGAAAATGCTGATTGAATTGTACTTTAAAATAAGGTAGGGAACGAGTAGGGTAAAAGGAATCCTAAATAGGGGGAAATGAACAAGCTAAAAGCAAACGCTGCATGGAATAGTGACTTCCCCAAGGCCATGTGCCTTCTCCAAGGCCATATGCCTTCCACTGATGGCACTTAGCAGGGTGGGACTGGCAACTTCTCTATCTGCCTCTTCTCATACACCCTATGCTTCAGCACGCCCAGTACTTGCTGAGGTTTCTCAACTGGACATTCTCTTCCTTGCTCTGACCTTTCACACTCTGGTCCTTCCTCCTGGACCCTTGTGGCCCCACAGCTGCCTGGCTACTAGTTACCTGCCAAGAGTCCGTGCCAGCAATGTTCCTTCAGGTGGGAGCTGTACTAGCCGCCTTCCTGCTCTGCGTTCCCAAGCACTCTCTGTGAAGTGCCAGAGGACAGTGGGCCTATTGATTTATTTCCATATTCCCAGCATCTAGCTCAGTGTCTTAAACAAATAGTCTTAATAAATATTTGAGTGACTCAATGAAACTCTATTACCGCATTTAACACATTGTCCAATAGCTGTTAGATTGTCTTTCCCCAATCCCAGGAGACTGTTACATTTTGAAGAATTGTATCTGTCTTTCCTGTATCCCTAGGGGCTTGGCATAATGCCTGGCCCACAGGCAATGCTCAATAAATAGTTTTTGAGTTAATTAATTAAGGTAGGCAAAATGCATCTACACCAATAAACTGGATTATACTAATGGTGGGAATGGCTTCTCCTCCTTCCTGCATTGCTGCCCTTGGTTCATACTGGAAGATTGTACGAAGCCACATGGTTGACTCCCTGCACTGACACACCCACAGCGACTGACCCCATTAACGGCACTCCCTGCACCCAGTTAAACACTCAGCCCCGGCAGGGTGCTGTATTATCCTGAGGCAGACACACATTCCTCCCTCGCTTCCTCTTCTCTCCTTCTCCTGCTGCTTCTGGAATGAAGGTGCTGCAGACCTGGCCTCACTCTGACACTCATTACTCTGGTATTGATGGCCTTCCACCTCCCTGTTATTCTGTGAAGATTAGAAAGCAGAGACCTTTCTTGGGCAAGGGAATGGGTTTTGTCAGTATTCAGTGCGTAACAGCAGAAAGTATAATAAATTCTGGCAGTCAATCGAATATGACATGATAATGAATGTTAACATCATATGCCCCCTTTGCCAACAGAGGGGAAAGTCATGTTAGATTACAGCTACACACAGGCGCAGTGCGATTTCTATTTGCCTCTCTTTCTTTCTTCTCCTTTGCCAGCTTTGACCTCAGTGCCTGCTCATCTCCACCCCTATATCCCAGCTTCATTTGCCAGCGTGACTCAGAAACACTGCTTCAATTCCCAGGGCTCCACATCTTGTCTGTAAAAAGCCTGACCTCAAATGGAACTTCCCTCCCCCCAACTTAACACAATCCTCTGCTTGGAGAGCCTTCCTGTGGTGACAGGGAAGCCCCCTCGGTCTGAAGCAGGCTGGGTGGAGGATAACAACCCAGGGGTGCACTGTGAGGTGAAGTCCAAGTTCGTGCCATCTTCTGTATGTCAGGAGGCAAGGCTCCTGCTTCTCCTCCACGCAATACACATGCAACAAAACCAGAACAAAAACCTTGTTCTTTGCTATAGTTTCCCCCCAAACCACAT
Source organism: Carollia perspicillata (assembly GCA_004027735.1). Classification (NCBI taxonomy): domain Eukaryota; kingdom Metazoa; phylum Chordata; class Mammalia; order Chiroptera; family Phyllostomidae; genus Carollia; species Carollia perspicillata. The sequence goes on from PVKM010049656.1 coordinate 2,762, forward strand.
TGTTTCAGGTGCCTTGCCTGCCGTTTTGAGTTCAAACAAGAGAAGGCCATAACCTGATTCCCAGAATCAGCACTGGCTCTGTTGCATCCTTATTCATAAAGGTAATAATATTTTTATGTGTTTTAAAATTTTTTATATCATGCACTCCATAAAGATTTCTTAGAGAAACATCCTTCAGCAGCCTTGGGTCCCTTCACCAGCCAATCTGAACCTGTCCTCATTAGATAGCCCAAACATGTGACAATCAGCCTTTTATCATGAAGCTAAAAGTAACCTTCAACTAACAGTAACCATTAATAAACCATGGTACGTCAAGCATTACACCATTTAACCAACACACTTACACACATAACATATGTTATTCTAATTGTCATAGTGTAGGGTAAGTGGAGGCAGTCTGGCTTCCTCATCCAGGTGTCTAGGTAGCTAAAGGAAGCAGTTTTCCCATGGCCTTGGAGGGTCTGCTAACCAGTGTTCTCACAGCCTTGAGCCTGGGTCCAATAAACTGTTCCCATAACATGAAGTGGGCTCGTATGTGCAGAATTATGTTATGTTATATAATGTTCTGGCAGTTTTCTGGCTTTGTTCCCCTCTATTATTTAAACAGGTAGGGACTCCCTGCTGGGCAGGGATGATGATTAGAGACACCCAAGAGGACAGGTGCCACAGTGGGTGCCACGCTGGAGAACAAGGACCATGACATGAGACATGCAGATAGACACGCAGTTTGCAGCATGTGTGGCTTGTCCACCTGTGAATAAAGGCATGCCAGACATCCCAACGGCTCCGTGAATATTTTTCCATCACACAAATGCCATGAGCCTGTCAGGCCTTGAAGGGTGGCAACACATAGCCACAGAGCCATGAAGTGCCGGTCTCTCCACGTTATCTATCAAGCAGCAACATAAGGAGCCGCTGTGGACCACAGAATCGGGCCTTGCTCTTTCTCTGTCTGGGGCATCTCCAATGCTCCTCAGTAGAAACCGATCGAAGATATGGATGGCTTGCCTAAAAAGCTTCTGGTAATGGGAAGGTAGATGGGATAGCTAAGCTAATAATAATGTTATTGTTATTATTATTATTGACACCTGATTACTACTGCATAATTTACAAAGCACTTTTGCCTGCATTATTTCACGTGGTCCTCAAAAAAAATAAATAAAGTTGGCATTAATAATACTACTAATTTTACAGATGAAGAAACTAATGTGACCTAATCAACATTCACAAGTACTTAAGTATTTAAAATACAGATTAAAAAAGAGGTCCCCAAACATCCAAATTAAATGTAATGGCAATGATGATTTTAGTGTTATTTGCATGCCACTTTACAGTTTTAAAATTAAATTGCACAAATAGGTAGAAATTTTAAAATATGTATCTTCAACCCAATCACCCCATATCTTGATAGTTTTCATTGGGAAATAAACCAAATCAAGGCACCTGTACCCAACAGCCTCTATTTCATCCTGTTGTCTTCTTGAAGACAGTAGAGGAAACATTTCAGGGATGGTCTCCCTAGACCACAGCCTCAGTCCAGAGTCAGGCAACTCCACCACCCACCCTTGCTCAGCACTGCCCCAGGATTCCCTCAGGGAGGAGGCAGCTGCTCATTTGCTCAGAGCTGAAGATCCATGACCTCATTTCAGCAGTGGGTGCAGTCATTGCCTTGAAAGATAATGGTCAGCTGTGAGAGCAACTGCCTCTTCCCAGCTTCTCTACCTGCACTGGCTGGGAAATCGCAACTGGAGCCTCATCCAGGTTGGGGGCAAACAAAAGTGCTGATGCTTTGATGTGAGGTGGAGACATGGGACTCAAAATGATGCGCACACACGCACACACAGCAGGACCTCAACTGTGTTTAGAAGGATTGCTTTTCGTGGCTAGAAGGCTATCTATACTCCTGATAATGGTTACTTTTACCTTCATAATTATTATGTCTTACTTTTATAAATAGAAAAAATTAATCAACAGAATGGGTGAAACTCAACTGATAGTGGGTAATGAAGAGACGTCTAAAAGTCACCTCCATAGTAAACAGTGGAAGTCTCTCCGCCCTAAAAATCTACCAGAAAAGCCCTTGTTGAGAATGGGGCCATCTTCCAGGGAAGAGGGCTCAATGAGTACTGCCTGGGCCATGGAAGTCTGCAAATGCCAGGATGTATGAGGAACTACGAACCCATGCTCCACGATCACTTAGGTATTTGGCCCAAGTTGCTGCAAGAAGAAACCACGTGTTTCCCATTTCCTGCTCTTGTCAGCATGGGTGCAAACAATATCAATAATCCCAGTGGTAAGTACTTAACAAGTGACAGAAGCTGTGGGCCAGGCAGCACACTGGACAGATTTCCAACTCTATTGCTTTAATCCACAATACGCAAAAACTTGTGATTTGTACAGTGGTCTGCGATTTGAAACAACTCCTGCCTCCTTCTCCCCACTGTGCCCTGAAGAACTCCCTCCTCCTTAGGCCTCTGTACCTGTTAGGATCTGTTGGTCCTGTCAGAGCCACTGTTGTCGGAGGGAGAAGGGTGCCGGGAAAGCATCTAACGCAATCCCTCATTTCAAATGTGTGCTGTTGGTGGCAGAGGAAGAGAAACAACTTGCCCCAAGCCAGCCAGGTGGTTAGTAGCAGGACCAGGCCATGAGCGCAGACACAGAACTCTTCAAAATTAAATAATTGCACCTACCTACAAAGATGGCGTGGGGTAAAAGGCAAAGCACCCTGGGGTATAGGTTCTGGATTGGACAGCCCTTTGACATCAGCTAGTTGCCTGGCCTTGGGGAAACCCCTTTGCACACTAGTCTTGAAGTTCTGCTTCTGTAAAAATCTTCCAGAAGGACTTATGAGGGCTGGGTGAGATAGCAATTGTGGTGAAAATCACTTTGTAAACTGCAAGAAGGTTTTATGCATTCTGGGCGTTGCTATTTTGACTGCTGTTTAAACACCTTTCCAGAGTATTTGCATTTTAAAAGAGATGTTATCCTGATAAGAATTCTGGAGGTAGGACACTCTCAAACATTGCTGGTGGGGACCAGGAATAGCAACAACAATCTGACAAGATCAAGATCTATTCAAAGTCAAGATATACATATACTTTGCTCATAAATCACACTTACTAGCACCTTAACCTGAAAACGAAAGTGGGGTGCTAAAGAGTGCATGTACAAAGATGTTCATGCAGCGTAGTCTGTGGTGACTTCCGTGGAAAGACATGGTGTGCCCGTCCACAGGAGAATGGTGAGATGCACCGTAGAATACTCATGCCACAAAACGTTCTTCGACTCACAAAATGAGTGTGTTCTTGTTCACTCCATATCTATTGACCCAGAGGAATTTATGTGATATATTGCTAAGAGAAAAACAAGTCACAGAAAAATGTGCTTACTTGATTTTGGTTTTATGAAACTATGACTAAAATAAGCCCCTATACTTGTGTTGAAAAAGAGCAAGGGAGAGTGTTAGCATGAGACAGAGTCAAAAAGAAAGAGAATAAGCAAGAAGGAGGTCTTGTTAACTCAAAGTAATGAGTGTTCAGGACGTTTAGCCAATGGGAAAATAAAATCAAAACGAAGTTGCTGGGAAAACATCAAACATGATCAAAGGCAGGAGTCTCTGCCTTGGATGTGGCAGTCTCTCCATGCATCTCCCTCTTCGTTCAGAAGGCCCCTGTTTCATGTTCCTCAATGTCAGGTAGAGGCGCCTGCAGCTGCTGAGGCCGGTTACATCCTTGCTCATCTCTGCAGGAAAGCAGGGATCTAAGGTGAAGCACATCCATGTTTTTGGCTTTACCATTGTCTCATTCTTGGTTTCTCCACTAATATTTAGGATGGAGCCTGAAGTGCAAACGCAGATTATAAAACAAGAGGCAAGCAATCAAGTGTTCTTGACAATAATGTCACGCCATTCAGAGCACAAAGCTGATGGGTCTCAGCACATAATTACCAATATAGATTGTTGTTTTAAGGAATAACATTTTTTAATCACAATAAAACACTCCTCGCTGGCAGAGAGGGCTGCATTTACACAGGCCTTGTTGCTCCACTCTTGCCAAGCATCCAGACTTGGCTCAAAAGGAACCTCAGACAGAGAAGGATTAAGTGTGTAGTTGAAGAAGCAAATTTCAGTTTTAGTTAGGAAGCCCACATGGCAAGAAGGTGGGGCAGCTGGGAAGCAAACAGGTGCGATGTTGAAATTATATGATCTTCAAATTTGTTGTTACTTCAAGGCCACTCTGAGCTGAGCTATGCATATCCCAGGGAAGATAGCTGTTATTAACTTTTGAAATGCCAACATACCTGGAAAGCTTTCTCCCACCCTATAAATCATTGTTCCTCTCTCTGTGCATCCTTACTACTGTGTTGTACTCCCAGGAATCACCCACCACTATATGGCACTACTATTATTTATTAGCAGGTCTAACGTTGAGAGCATTTGCATCTTTGTATCAACCCTTCCTTGCAGCAGCTCAGAAGGGGCAAGTCCTACTGAGTGCTGGTGCCTGCTGAATGAACCTGCCCCTTCTCTCTAAGGCACCCCCCAGGCACAGCCCAGGTTACAAAGCCTCCAGCTGGCAAGCCAGACAAGTAAATTCCTGGCCCAGCTTCATGTCCAACTTCTTTGTGATTCAGACAAATCACTGGCTTCCCTTGGATTAGTTTACCTATCAGTAAAATGAACACAGCACAAAATATTGAGCTTGGGAAAACAGTAAGGCACTGATGAGGTAAGTCATGAGCAAGCAGGAGGAAGATACCACCCCCTCGCCACTCTCTCAGGCCTTCCCGGCCTTGTGCAGCAGCAAACCCCAGCCTCTCCTGTTGGGGAGAGGTCAGGCTTCACCTCCTCACTGAAGCCTTCCATGCTTATCCAGAGGGACTTGGTACTCACTGTACTGCTCTGTGGTTATTGACTTAGGACTCTTTTTCCCCACTATACTGCAAGTTCTTTAACAGAGATGGGGGTGGGGGGCAGGAAGATGTGTATTTTCACCTGTGTATCTCCAGGAGCTAATATAGCACCTGGCCAATAGTCAGCACCCAGTAAGAAGTCAACTGATGAACAAGTGAATGGAAGGATGAATGAACAGAGGGAAGGAAGAAGGGAAAATTTTGTATCACAGGTTCTGGTTTGGTTGAAATGCCTCTGAGCTGATCTAATAATAGAACCGATATCTTCATGTTATTTGCTGGCATATAAACTTGGAAATAGCATGAAATTTTTCTAAGATTTTGGGACTTAAAATTTAAACATGATTCCTCTCTTAATCTTCCCTCGTTTAAATTAATCTCACTCAGCAGCAATATCAGGATGAATCACACTATCTATAGAATATTTTCCCAAATATGAGTGGGAAGGAAAAGAAACGCCTGGTATATGCAGTATATATGGCCTGTCATTCAATCCTCTAACAATCCTCTAAGGTGAGTATTAGAAGCCCATTTTATGGGTGAGAAAACTCAAATCCAAGAGGTAAAAACTTCATGTATGGTCATTTCACAAGAATGGTCACCCTGCAGAGACACGGTTCACCGGAAGCCAGACCTAGTGGCCCATAAAATTCCTATAAGAAAATTATTCCCTGCCCATCTCTATAGAAAAATCATAAAGATGTAATGTATGTTGGAAAAGTATGGGCAGGGGGAGTGGCAACTGGCTCATCGTAAATCTGATCAGGCACTACCACGTGTTCCCCACGCCTGTCTCTGGCCCACCCACCAGACCTGCCTTGACTCTGTCCAGCTGGAGTGGGTAGCAGTGTACCTACTCACCCAAAAGCCTGCTTCCCCATCTCCCGGGGGTGAGAAGTGCTGCAATGTGGAAACCCACCAGTAGAGGCCTGCTCAGTGGGCATGAAGGGGCCATGCTGCATATAAATGGACTCTCTCACTTAGCAGGAGGCAGGTAATTTCTTTTGTCCCTGCTGATGCATTATTGATTGTGATGAATGTCTGAGTGGGAGACCATTCCAGGAGCCATTAAACAATAATTTCATCTCTGGTGGGTAATTGATTGTCAGGGGCTCTCGGTGACCAGTTGTGAAATGGCGAATGTTTTTATTTGGAGCGGGGTGTGAAGGGAAGATCGCATGATTTATTTATCAAATATCAAGCCCAGCTTTCAGGAAGAGGAAGCTGAGTTGTAAAGCTGACCTTCTCTGAGACTCAGGCAGCCTCTCTCCAGAGGTCAGATTTCTGCTCTAGGAAGCGTTAGGGACCTATCAGAGACTCTCTCCTCTACTTCCTCCCAACTGCCACCCTCCCCATCCAGCCAGAAAACCCTAGGTGCTGACTTCCAAATATTTACCACTCTTCTTCAATTTCCATCTCACAAGTCCTCACCGTCTGTACACCGAACCCTAAAACCCAGATGTGCATCTCTTGGTCCAGGGCAGTTTAGATCTACTGGGACCCAGAACTCATGCCATGTAATGCCTTTCTACTTGCCTTCCTGCCTACCCAGTTCCTAATTATTCCCTTAGTCCCAGCTGATAGCATCTGCCAAGGGAACCCTGATCCACCTCCACCCCAGGGAAAGTGTTAGTTGTCCCTGCCTCTGTATTCTATGGTAATTCATTCATGTCTCTACCATAGAACCATGATACTATGTTCTGAATATTTGTTGACTTTCTGTCTTGATAACATGGTCAGTGATTCTTAACCTTTTCTAGATTATAAACTCCTTACAGAATTTGATAAGAACTATGAAATTGCTCTCTAGGAAAAAAAAAGTGAGCATCTTGGCAGAGATAGAACACATTGCACACTGTTTTAGAGTGTTTGCAGATCCACAGAAAAGCATTTATGGACCTCAGGTTAAGAACCCCTAGTGTGACTCACCTATCTGAGGCCAGTCTTACTTACCTTTGTGTCTCCAGACACGATGTCATGTGTGGCACACAGTAGGTGTTAACAAATGCTTGGCAAATGGATGCAGACTGTCTTTACATAGCAGCTCAAGTACATGGGTGTGTAGGTTTCGCTGGGAGCTACATTCCTCATGCATTACTGATTTAAGAGTTAGGAAGTGTAGCCCTGGCTGGTGTAGCTCAGTGGATTGAGCACAGGCCTGTGAACCGAACAACCACAGTTCGATTCCCAGTCAGGGCACATGCCTGGGTTGCAGGCCAGTTCCCAGCAGGGGACGCAAGGGAGGGAATAAGAAATATTAGGGATTTGGGAAGACACTGGGATTCTATTTTGGAATGAGTATACCAGGGACAAGGGCTGAGCTGGTCCTTCGAGAGAGCCCCCCCCTTCAGTATTTTCCAATTCTAATCAGCACAAGATTTGTTTTTTAAATCCTCACCTGAAAATCGTTTATTGACTTTAGAGAGAGAGTAGGAAGGGGGAGAGAGAGAGAGAGAAACATTGATGTGAGAGAGGAATTGATATTTCTCTTCCTCTCTCCTTCCCTTCCCCTCTAAAGAAATATAAATAAAATCTTTAAAAAAAGAGTTAGGAAATGGAGTTATGAGGATAGAGTTGTCGCTGCCATCCTAGGCTAGTCTTGGTTCTACGTTTTCACGTTTCATAAACAGAGGGCAAGGGGATCAAAAAGGGCCTGAGTGTTAGCACAGTGCAAAGCTTTGTAGTCTCAACTGCAAACTCCAGACAGCACCCAAGTAGAAAAATTAAGATCAAGAAAAGGCCAAAAACATACCCAAATCTCTGGGCCTCACTCTTCTCATTTTTGTTTTTAGGGTTAGTAGAGTTAGCCAAAAAGCTTGGACACAATAATCCTAACCACAATAAAGCAAACCAATAGCAAAGTGATCAAAGTAACTCAAGACCTGGGCTTTGCCCTCAGCCCCCATAAATGGCTCCCTATGTTCCCTAGAACTACTGCTCTTACAGCATGGGCATATCTCAGTCTGCAACTCCTGAAGACAAGGGCTGCTACAGAAAAGCTTGTATAGCTTCCTATGAAGAATGCAGATTCTAGAATCAGAGCTCCTAGATGTGAACATGAGCTCCTAGGCTTAAATATATGATCTTGGGCAAGTTATTAAACCTCTCAATGCCTCAGTTTATTCGAGCATAAAATAAAAGCATCACAATTCCTACTCCTTAAGACTGTGAGGGCTCAGAACACACAAGCGTTTATTAAATGTTAGCCATTACTATGACTCCGGG
>PVKM010049657.1:0-10896 GCA_004027735.1 Carollia perspicillata
ATTACTGATTATTTTCCAGATTCAGCTAGATTATAGCATAAACCACAGTCATTCAACACATAACTCCATATGGCAAAAACTCCATATAAGAAGATGAATTTATAAAGCAAGTGCTAAACCTGTTCCCAAAACATAATGGCCAATAGAATTAATTGCATAGATTCTTGCCAAAGAGAATTAACTGAAAAGATTCTTGTTTCTGAGAATCTAACCGTTTCTTTCACAAAGACAGAGGCTCATTTTCTCTTCCTTCCTTTTACGTCAATCATTTAGCCCAAATTAATCTTCCAAGAAAAGTATACATACGTGCAAATGTGTTGTCATTTCCTTCTTACAAGAAAAACAACAAAGCAGATAAAAAAAACCTGCTTGCCCCAACACTAGAGAGACAGTATCACTGGGACACTGTTGTAACTTTCTGATGGTTTTTTTCAAGGGTCAGCAAACTACCACCCATGGACTTAAAGTGGACCCACCCCCTGTTTTTACAAATAAAGTTTTATTGGAACACAGCCACGCCATCAGTTTATGTATTGTCTGTGGCTGCTTTCACGCTACCGTGGCAGAGTTGTCTCACTGTGACAGGGACCATCTGGCCTAGAAAGTCTGAAATGCTATCAGAAAAAAATTGCCAACTTCTGTCTTAGTTTAAAAGGAACTCTATGTTTTTACATTTCTATTTATCCATTCATTATTATCCATTCATAACATTTTGACTGACATCTTAATATGTTAACATCATTGCTGGTAAGTGTTAATCTGAAATCAGCAATGATTTTTAAAGATACTAATGGATGCTCTCCTTTTTCTTTGATTAATAGGTGATTACTAGTTTTAATAAACCTGATTTTTTTTTAAAAAAAGTATCCCCTACTCATGTTTCAGGCTAGCTTTGAACTTCCAGCCTTAGAACAACAACCACCAAAAATAAAAATTAGTCCTCAAAAGAGACGGGCAATAAAACAGAAAACATCTACAGCGTTAAGAGAAATAAAAAGGTAATTATGCCTGGATCTCATGAATCCCTTTCTTTCCTTTTAAAAAAATTGCCTCTCTAAATAAAAAGACATTATAGCCTTTAAAATGCTTTTCATCCTCGTATTTTATACATCACCTGCTTATGTTAGTGCAGCAGCAGCTCCCTAGGAATTCATCAATGAATTGCAGCATGTGAATGGGGAGACAGGGAGGAGGAGGAGGCCTGCACCGAAAGGCAACGCAGGGGGACTCCACACTTGGTCTGCCGCTCCAGGCGGTGGGGCTACCCAGGCCACGAGTTTGCTCCACACAGATGCCCAGAAGCCTAAGCATAGACTTCCAGTTACCAGCTTCCCTGTGCCCGGCTTTCCTCCGGGAACTCTTCAGGTTTGCCCTGGAACACAGGTCTCATGTGATGAATTGGCCCCTCCTCCCAAGCTTCTTTATTTTCTCTACTGTTTCCTTCTCTGAATGGGTACCGTCATGTGGGGTTTCATGAGCTATGGTGTTAACTATCTCTTCAAGGCATTGAAATCAGTACTTCTCAATGTAGTCCCTCATTTTTCATATGCCAAGTACTTATTAATTTTCTTTTTATTTAGAAAAGAATACAAAGATGTTTACATAAAATCATAAAAATTCTGGCAAGCAAAAGAAAGAAAGAAAGAAAAAACAAAATTAATATTATCCATAAATCCTACCACACAAGGAAGCCATTGTAAAACGTTACCACGTATTTATTCATGCAGGTAGTGGGTGGAATGGGGCTCAGCCACCCCCTGAAAAGTCTGGTCCCGTGCAATTACATTAAGGCTCTTCTTTGCCAATGTAATTACATCAAGGATCTCACAATGAGATCATCCTGGGTTATCTGGAAGACCCTAAATCCAATGGTGAGAGGTCTTCTAAGAAGAAACTCCACAGACAGAGGAAAAGGCCCTGCAAAGAAGGAGGCAGAGTTTGGAGCCACGGAGCTACAAGCCAAGGGAAGCCTGGAGCCTTCGGACTGTGGAAGAGGCAAGAGAGGGTCCTCCACCACGGCCTCCCAAGGGAGCGTGGCCCTTGCGTTCAGACTTCAGGTGTTCAGAACTGTAAGAGAATACATTTCTGTTATTTCAAGCTACCAAGTGAGTGTTACAGCAGCCCTGGGAAGCTGAGGAAATACATTTGTTAGTAAATATTTATAGAATAACTATGAGCCATGTATTAAACCAAGGAGCTGATAAATGAGACGCCACGCCTTCCAAAGTTTTTCCTATGCATACATAGAAATACATGTGCAAACATATTTTTATAAGTCATAATACAAAAGTTATTAGCACACATTTTCACCTAATAATATAATAATCAATGAGTCTGGCTTCATCTCGTAGACGACCACACTCAAGCAGTTCTTAATTGTTATATATTGAGTTTGTTTCTGTTTTTTCTATACCACAAGGACAATCCTTTATCTAAATATTATGCACACTTTTAATTATCTCCTTATATTTTTAAAAGTGGAATTCTGAAGTCAAAGTCCGTGTCAGTTATCAAGTTATAGTCCCTCAGCTCCAAAATGACCCCCTTCTTTCCCGGCTCTGTGAACCAGGAGCTGGACGCTGCAAATAGTTCTCCTCTGCGTGTTGGCACAATGACAGGCTTTGTTAAGAGAGGGCGCTGGAGGAACAGCGCAACCCAAAGGGAGCAGGAAGCCACATCCGTTGTAGGTCCCAGTCCTCCATTTTTTATGAGGCGTTGGAGCCCAGCAGCCCTCGAGGACCTGCTCCAACCTCACACTCAGGCCCCAACCTCGCACTGTGTAGCTGTTTCCACAGTAGCTCTGGCCACGGCCTCCGGCATGTCTCCCCTTCCCACGGGCACATCTGCAGATCAGAGTGGCTGCTGTGTGGAACGCCTCTTCCCCACCTGTGGCTGGGCTTCCCAATGGTGGACCCAGGGTCTTCAAAGGAGTCTAAATCTCAGCCTTGGGTAGAAGACGTTGGAAGCCCTTGACTCCTTAGTTCCTCCTTTCCACTTTTTTCAGCCTGGAAGTAGAGCTTCTTTTTTGCACATGTGACTTCTGGATCCTCTAGAGGAGTCTTATCACTTTCATTAGTTAACAGTTCTTCTGATTATATTTTTCTCGTTCAAATAACTGGTGTGTTTTCAGTCTCCTGACTGACCCTGACTGACATAAAATCTAAATGCATTTACAATACCAAATTAACTTTCAGAACCAAGGCTCCCATTTAAAATGCCTTCCCAAGCCCTAGCGAATTCTGGATACTTCTATTCATTTGCAGCAATGAAAATGTGATAAAAAGAAATCATTCCTTTCAATTATTTTCACTTGCTTTTCTTAAATTTCTGGTTAGGTAGAGGAGAAACTATTCAAGTGGACAATATATTGAAAGGAGTTGGGAGCGGCTCGGTGGAGGGGGTAAAGGGAGAAAATTGGGATGATTATAACACCATAAACAATAAAATATATTTTTTTTAAAAAAAGAAAGGATTTGTATCCAACCACCAGTGTTCACCTCTGGGGAAGGAAATGAGAGAGGGGGAGAAGAAGAGAAGGGCTTCCACTTCTTCCTTTAAACCTTGCATATTGTCCAAACATACATTTGTGTATTGTTTTTTTAAAGATTTTATTTATTTGTTTTTAGAGAGAGGGGAAGGGAGGGAGAAAGAGAGAGAGAAACATCAATGTGTGGTTGCCTCTCACGTGGCCCCCACTGGGGACCTGGCCGGAAACCCAGGCATGTGCCCTGACTGGGAATCGAACCGCCGACCTTTGTGTATTGTTTACGTAATTAAATGTTGCATCATGACAGTAAGGTGCAGCTGAGCCCTCTCTGATGACACAGGAGATCTGCGAGTCAGAGCTGCTGCCTTCCTCAGCAGAGCTGAGCACTCACCTCTGCACCTGCGGCCACAGGCTCCAGTCCTGATCACTGCCTTCTCTCTCCAGGGCAGCATCTAGAACGCCGAGAGGAAATGGGGGCATGGCCTATGTGCCTGGCCGTGGCAGCTCTCGGTCCTGTATTTTCAGAGACGGGAGAATCATGCTTTTCTTTCATGCCCCTCCACATTGTAAGAGCACATGTAGAACCATGAGCTGGATCCTAAGTTCAGATTTTTAGTTCATAAAATACGGTCACCATACATCTGGGGAAGAACTGAAGGAGAACGGCCGTTTGCCTTTTCCTGGCCATCTGGTGAACACAGCCGAAGCTTGTGAAATGCGGGGCTCAGTCTCACCCAGAGACGAGAGGGCGTGACCAGCACAACACAGAAGGGGGCCACAGTTACCGACTTGTTCTCAGAAGGGCGAATCATCTTTCACACCTTCATTCTTGCTTCCAAATTAAAAAACAAAAGCAGCAGGAAGAGATAAATCATAGAATCGAACTTATCACAACTGGTTGGGTTTTTGTTGTTTTGGGGTTTGGGGTCGGTTTTAGCCTGATGGGGCTAAACTAGGATAATAGTGTATCACAAATATTTGAAGATCCTCCATGTAGAAAGGAAGAGTTCTTTAATTACCAGCCAGCTACTCGACCTCTGCTGGACTGAATTCTGTAGGAAATGAAGAGGGGAATGAGAATGGCGGCCAGCAGGAGCGGAACGGATTGCCCTACGACTGAAAGGACTCAGGAGGGGGTTTGGTGGGGTGCAGTGGGGGGGTAGAGAGGAAGAAAGGCAGAAGGTGAGACTGTAAAGCCAAGACTCTGTGGAGAGAGAGAGGTGTATTGAGGACGTTTAGAAAGGTAGAGGGTCACCACACACCTCCCTAACAGAATTCTCACTCCCCACCCACTCCGAAGTCGAGACCTATGTTAATGCTCAAAGCTTTCTGGAGTCCTTTCTATTTATTTTAGCTGTATTGATGTTCTGAGGCTGACCTTTGAGCCAGGCCAAGATATTTATTTGTGTAACATTTGTCTAATGTTTGTCTCACCCACTAGCTATGAATCCGTACACTGGATTATGAGTTGCTACACAACAGTTAAAATGCTTTAAGACATGACTCTCTAAAGAATTCCACAACCCCGGCCTCCCACCTTCTGAGAATAGACGTGCTGGCAAGGTCGTAAAAACCGAAGCAAAGAAAACCCATCGGTTGTTTGTCTGGTGTATAAAGCTCACGTAACACGTACAGGGTGCTGCTAAGAAGAATTGCATCATTTGAAAGCAGCTACACGTGAGTGTAAGAATTTCTTCAGATTCAAAATATAAATACAGTTCATGTAAGTCAAGGTTATTCCTATGCCTATTCTTTGCCCTCTATCATATATCCCGTTTCAAAAAAGCGGGGGGGTTGTAAATTTCTTGGCTGCTGACGTCTATTAACCTGCCTCACCGTAGTGTCAAAGCTCCACACTTCAGTTCAATCGTCCCTTTAAGAAGACAGGACAATGAGGCCAGGAGAGGAGGCCACAAGGTGGATTGAGTCATTTTTAATGCAATCTTGTATGTTTAGGGAATAATACAGCCAAGCTCCATGTATTTACCACCCAACTTTGTCCAATTATAACATTTTGTAAGATGTTCTTCAGACTGCTTTCCTAAGAAATAATTCATTGCAGACAGTATTGGAACCCGTGTCCGATCAACAGCCCCATTTCTCTTCACTTCAGCCTCCTCTCCAACCGCTGTGTTGAACTGGGTGTTCGCCATTCTCATGCAGGTTTTTATCATTTTACTGCATATGTATTTATGCATAAGTAATATCAACAGCCCTGGCTGGTGTGGCTCAGTGGATTGAGCACTGGCCTGCAAACTGAAAGGTCACCAGTTCGATCCCTGGTCAGGGCACATGCCTGGGTTTCAGGCCAGGTCCTTAGTCGGGGACCTATGAGTGGCAACCTATCAATGTGTCTCTCTCATATCAGTGTTTCTCTCCCCCTTTCTCCCTCCCTTCCCCTCTCTACAAATAAAACCTAAAAAAATACCAATAATTATTTTGCCAGCTTTGAAATGTACCAATATAGTCTCGTACTGCTGTACACACGCACACATACACACACACGTCACGTACATAAGTATTCATGTCCTTCATTGCTGTCCATGACTCCCTTGATTTTCATTCACATTGCATCATTATTCCTGAAGGAAAGTTATTCTGAAAGAGGACTTTGAAATTATTTAGCTGAAAGTACTCATTTGACATGTGAGGACAACAAAGGCGGAGACAAGAACTGTCGCTGAGCTGGTTCCTGACGGAGCCAGGACCACCGTCTCAGCGTCCCGACTCCCAGTCAGTGCTCTTCTTACTCCTCCTACACAATCTCAGCCACGTGGGCCACGCTGGAAACAAAGTTGTGCAAAGTGAGCTTGGTTATTACGTGCTAGTACAATAAAAAATTGCGAAACGATCATATTTTTTAGAGCTTAAAGGGACCTTACAGGTCGGTCATGTCCGGGGTTCGTGTTTCAGATGAGGAAGCTGAGGCCCAGGGAAGGCACCGGTAAGTGGAGCCAGGGCTTCCTGCAGCCAGGAGGTGCTGCACGCCCACCGTTTGCAAAGAGCAGACAGTGGGGCCCTGTGTTGGTTGGTTATTGGTGGGCGAGTTGTTTGGTTCTCCCCAGTAACAGTGAGGACTATGCTGGGCCAAACATACATTTTCTCTTGCGCCCTGTTATGACCTCATGACACAAGTCAGAACTAGACGATGGATCCTAGCTAGACAATCTGTAATCAAATCTATGACTCTGTTCTCTTTAGCACTATCCTCTCAACCAGGGATCCCCAAACTTCCGTATGTATCATAATTGGACTTCAGGGTGTACAGAAGCTTATAAGCTTATAAGACTCCGCATGTTGAAATCGCACACTCCGGGCTCCACTTCCAAAGCTTCTGATTCACTAGATCCAGGGTGTGACGTTGGAATTTGCATTTTTATCAACACCACCAGGTAATTCGGATCCACAGACAGTGCTCTGAGACATCTCTGGCCTATGTCCAGGCGTCATGTTTTGCTCATGACTAGCAACTTCTGGACTTCCTAGCTCAGAATAGGAGAAGAGACTGGGTACACGCTAAATCCGTGCCAGGCTGTTCATCACACTCCATCGTGGACCTGTCACGTACAGCACTTTAACTTCTCCCTCCTCCCTCACTCATGACTGAGACGGCCAGCAGGTAAGGGCAGCACTGCCCTCACATACATCCATACAGTGACGAACCCCGAGGAACAGAGCTGTCTGCAGTTAGCACAGTTATCTTACTTTATGTCTCTTACCTATTGCTCTTTCCATAGGTCCCCCATGAGTCCTAAGGTTCAGATAGTCTAAATGTAATAGCTCACATTTATCTGGGGCTAGATTTTTATTTTAAGTATCCCTTTTAAACGCCCCCCCCCCATATGAGCACACATAGACCCACCTACACAAAGACCATTTACTCTACAGAAATGTGTTCATTCTTGGCGGCACGCCTTTCTGTGTACAAGGTCCTAGGAAAGCAGGAAAAGGAAGGAGCAAGCCTGCTGGCCTTGTACTTGAGGAATTTCAGTCCAACTGCACAAACAAGAAAGTCTTTTTTTAAGCAACATGTGCACATACACAAGACAAAAACAGAATGTACTGAGGAACTCTTGTGTTCGACTGTTGACTCGGTTGCTTTTGTGATGGATTGAATTCCTGGAGGTAGAGAGCATGATATTTAGCGCATGTCCTTGGCACTTGCCCCTACGACAGCCTGCATGCCACCAGTCCTTAATCAGCTCAGTGATGTACCTGGCATTTTTTCTTAATTGTCTCATAGGTACAGAGAGGTTTTGGTTCTCTAACAATCATAAAAGATGCTGGTAGGCAGGAGGCAGGTTGTTTATTTCTTCTATGTCTCCCTCAGGGTCCAAAATATGTTATTTTATTGTCACTGAAAGTTTAGCCCCTACCGTATACAAGGCCCTGTGGAAGATGCTACCATTGCAGAGATGGCCTTAGATCCCCCCATTCACTCAGCTAAAATTTCTTGAGCGTTCCCCGGGTGATAGGGCCTGTCCTCAGAGCTGCAAGTAACACTTGCCCCCCACACTAAAGGGGTCATTCTCCAGTGAGGAAGGCAGACGTGCGCACTGTATTAGATCGCAAAGTCTGTGGCAAGAAAGCACCACAAAGTGGGTGGCAGAAACAACAGAAATGTACTGTCTCCCAGTCCTGGAGGCCAGAAGTCTAGGGTCAAGGTGATGGCAGGGTTGCTCTCTTCCCAGGTAGGTCTTGAGGGAGAATCTATTGCAGGCCCCTTGCCTAGCTTCTGAGGGGTCGCTGCCAATCTTTGACATTCTTTGGCTTGCGGGAGTGTCACTGGTCTCTGCCTTCATCTTCACACAGCGGACTTTGCCCTGTGTGCATATGCTGGTGTCCAAACTTTCCCCTTTTTATAGGGACACCAGTCATATTTGATTTAGGGCTCACGCTCCTGCAGTATGACCCCATCTTCACTAATGACATCTGCCACAATCTTATTTGAAAATAAAATCACATTTTGTTCTAAGAGTTAGGGTTTCAACATATACATTTGGAGGGGATATAAGTCAACCCATAACACATACAACTATTCACAACACGGTCAATGCTTTGACAGGAGGGCGTGCAAACAGCTGTGAGGGTTCATGACCACACATCACACTGAGTGTCGGAGAAAATGGGACAAGTGGCCAATGCTTGTGGAGACCATGGACATTCCCCAGGCGGGGAAATAGGAAAGAGCTTTTGGTTAAAGGCACATCTGTGAGACGATAAAGCACTTGGGGAAGTACGGGAAGTATTATGGGGAGGACACTGGGGGGTCATATAAAGGATGTGTGGGAGATGAGGCTGGAAACGCAGACAAAAGCCAAACCATGGAAAGTCACACCAGGAGTGACTAATCCAGAGGCAATGACAAGTTATGATGACTTTTCAGCCTTGAGAACATCGTGGTTGTAGCTGCATGCTGCAAAGGTCACTCGGGCAAGGGTTCCGATTATACGAGAACACGGGGCGGGCATGGAAATGGACCATTTTGACGACATACGAAAGCCTGCGTGCCACGGAGCCTTAATCAGCTCAGTGACCTACCTGGTATTTCTTCTTAGTTGTCTCATAGGTACAGAGAGGTTTTGTTTCTCTAACAACCATAAAAGATGCTGGTAGGCGGGAGGCATGTTGTACGTGAGACCAGTTAGGAGCCTCTTTGCAAGAGTCTAAGAAAGAAATGAGGCCCTGGGGACATTCGAGAGCTGGGGAAATGGAAAGTGGGGGACAAATTTGCAATGGGAGGCTTGAAGCGGAATGATGAGTCCAGGGAAACAGCCACCAGGAATAACGAGGGTGTGAACATGAATGAGGTCAGCAGAGAAGTCAGGAACCAAGACATGGGGAGTCAGAGCAGGGACAGAAGGTAAAGGCTCATTTCTGGGAGGGAAAAGGAGAGATTTAAACAAACCTGAAGGAGTGTGGCATCTGACTGGCCCGTCCTGCCTCCAGTATCTCCACTCTCCCACCCCAACCGCATTCACACTTAATATCTGACTTCCACATACAGTTTTGTCCTTGACCTTTAGAGGGCAGGGAAAATGTGAGGAATATTTTTGATTCCTGAAATGAGGCCAGATGATAGAGTCCACTCGGAGAGCATGACCCCAGGAATGGGGTGAATAGAAGTCACAAGACTTGTGATGGCTTCATACCCCTGTCCTTTGCCTGTCCAGGAAAATGTAAATCCATTCACCACCTAGTTCAGTGCCTGACTTCCTCATCCACTGACCAAGACAGGTCAGAAGTTGAGAAGATACTGGAGACCAGTTAAAATTTAATTCCAGATAAAAAGAAGGAAGTGGTTCAAGAAACCCTGAAGATGCCTTCACTGTACCCAGCTGAATGGAGCAGCTGGCAATCCTATCATCTTGGGCTTTCACACTTGGACTTGGCAGTCATCAGGCCACAATGTGGTCCTGAAAAGGGTCCCTTCCTGGCATATTCCTTTCCCAGGCTTTGCTGTTTTTGTTCCACTCATGAACCGTCTGCCCTACTGCAGTGTACTGCAGAAACCAAGACGTAAGCATATTTCTAGCAAACACATTTCACACCGTTCTGGGGCTGGCTGTTCTAAGCAAGTTATACACTTGAACTCATTTAAGCCACACAATAACCCTATGGAGAAAGTTGTGTTACTGTCTTCCTTTACAGACGAGGGGCAGGCAAAGGCCACAGGAATCCCTTGCTGAATGCAAGGTGGGAAGAACTCTGGTCTGAACTCACCAGTGCAAGTGTGTCTGAGGGTCTTGCCTCCAGCCAGGGAAGGAGGGAAAGAGTGGGATTAACATGCCTGGGAAGCTTTGCCACCTGGACAAGCAGCTCAAGGCAAAGATATATTTTCCTGAACATTCAGGAGGATGGGGCCATCAACCCCGGCAGACGGAGCCTTCATTCTCCTCCCAAGGCATTAACTAAGAGAGTGCGGAGTTCAGGGCTGGGCTCACACCTTCCCTTCCCTCTTTCTCAAAAGGCCAGTGGGGTAGGGAGTAGAAGCTACTTCACAGGAGACCAGGAGAGCCTAGGTGTGTCCTCCAGTGATTCATTTGGGGGGACTACTTTCCCACCCCCCTACATATGAAAGTTCAGAGTGAGGTCATCAAGAGCCCCTCCCTCCTTGGGTGGACGAAAAATTTCCTCTGTGAAGCACAGGCCTGGCTGGAATCAAAGGCCATCCAGACAGGAAATCACCAAGATTCTAGGTAAAACTGGTGCCTTATTTGTAAAGGTCAAACTTTTTCATTCACTAAGTGGGTGTTTCCTCAGTGCCAATTTTGTGCTCCCCCCATGACATGTGGTTGTTATGGATCTAGTGTGTGCCCTGTGGAAATAAACAGAAAAAAGACTAAACACACGCACGCACCCCTGAGAGTCTTTGTTCTTTAAAAATTAAGAAAGGAAAGGAGGGAGGG
>PVKM010049658.1:0-10898 GCA_004027735.1 Carollia perspicillata
CCTGGCTCCTCAGGCCTTGTGCTCGGCCCTCCTGTTTTCCCTTCCTCCAGCAGGAACAGTAGCGAGGGACTAAGGAGAAGGCAGTGGAAGGAGCTTGTCTTTGAGTTTCTCCAGAAGCAGCAGTGCCTTCACGGCCAGCATCCTGCAGTCCTCGTCTGGGTCCTTCTCGGCCTCATCTGCCGAAGACGAAAATGAAAACAGAACCCAGGCAGCATTACATGGTGCTGAATAAGCCAGACCTCTCCAGTTCTGTTCCACTGAAGTCTCCCTGAAGGAATCCCCACAGGGGTCAGGCACAGCCAGGTACCCTGGGCTTCAGGCCTGTGGCCCCATCACCCTCTTCCTAAGGTCCCTGGTGAGAGAAACACCTCAGAGGCCAGCAAAGGGCCCTTGACTGCATCCCTGCACAAGGGCGAAGCTCCCCTCCACCGGGAACTCTAGCAGCAGTTGGGGGGCGGGGCAGAGGCGCCACTGAGAGGAGTGAACACACGTCCCTCCAAAGAATCACTCCAAGGCTGCAGCTCTCAGCCCAGGGAAGCAGCCCAGAACAATGGAGCCCATCCTGGGACGAGGGAGGCTGCGACCCTCAGGCCTGCGACCCTGAGAAAGACCCAGCATGGCCCAGAACCACCCTGACACGTATGTAACATGAGACGTAATCAGAGAAACCTGCATACCAACCAACAGGACAAAAGACACTGGGGACAAGTAGACTGGAGGAGGGGGGACACAGGACAGGTCCTTGGTGGGACCCGGGATCTGGCAGAGAGAAAAAAGGCTGTCATTGCACCACTGGCCTTCCAGCATGGCCACAGATGAAACAGCCCAGTCCCAACCGTGAGCCCAAGAGGAGCAGTGGGCATGCTGGCTGTGAGGGCTACAGGTGGAGGCTATACTGCTCACAACGGCCTCTTTAAAAAGAACACATAGGTGAGGGAGACGGAGACAACACACGGCAAGACTCGAACAGTGAATCCGGTGAGGGTACAGAGTGCTCACTTGATGTGTCTTGTAACCTTTCTGAAGAGTTGGAGTTTTCCAGAATGAATACAGATGTCATCTCCCATATCAGGGCACCTTCTCCCAGGTCCCCCAGTGGGACTCCCCAAAGTGACCCCGACAACAGCCGTGTTCCCACCCCCACACTGGGGGACACTTAGTGTGCAGACACGGAGGGACACTACACTCACATGGGGCCGCGGGCCAGGACTCGCTCAGCTCTAGGGATCCCCACGATGTTCCACACCCCTGACGGCCACCAGAACCCTCAGCTGCAGCAGCCCCCCACCCAACTCACTGCCACAGCCTGAGGCTGCGTCCTCACCTGCCAGCCAAGACCGGGCCTCCAGCAGCTCGTCAGGCAGGTCTGCCAACAGTCGCTCAGCTGGAACACTGAGCAGAACAGAGGAGACGGCGAACAGCAGGCCCCGGCGCACGTAGCTGCTGGGCAAGGTGGAGGGCTGAGCCCCAGAGAGCCACGGTCTAGCCAGGGAGACCCTGATTTTCCTGAGCACGATGGCCGTGCGGCAGCAAAAGCATGCCTGGCCTGCCTAACCACCTTCCTTCTTAGTGCCAGTAAGAGCCGCCACCAGCGTCCCAGTATCCACTCCCTGGGATCCACACCCTCTTCCCCACACTAGGTTCACACGGCACCACTGCCCTCAGCCCACTGGCCACTCACGTGTCACCATGGAGGCGAAGGGCCCACACGAACTCCAGCAGAGCCTTGCCCATCGGCACAGCCACCTGAAACAATAGGGGCCAGTGGGCAAGGGTCCCAGCACCCAGCAGCCCCCACCTGGGACACTTTCCTCAGGTCCAAACACTCTGATCCCCAGCGCCAAGGTGAGGACTACAGGGAGGACAAACCACAGGTAGACACTCCATGCAAAGTGGGGGCCGTCTCCCAGCTCACCGTGGTATTCACAGCCAGGTACATCAGAACCCCTAAGGTGTGGGCCAGTCTTCCAAGAACCATCTGGTCATCTCCCAAAAGGTCAAAGGTCACCAGAGGCCTACAAAACACAATCAAGTGAATGGTGCAGGTCTGGCACCCCGCCAACTCCTGGGCCAGCAACGGACATCCCTGCCCCCGGATGCTGCTCCTCACTGCCTATCCCCATCTGGCTCTCAGAGTCCTAAGGAGGTGTTGGAAAGACCCAGTCACTCTCCAAGGCTGCCTGGCACAAGCCAGGGCCAGGGTCAGAAGGAGGGGCTATAGCACTTGAGGGAAGCAAGGCCACCCCCTGCAGGGCCACACCCAGCAAAGGCCACAGCCCCCAGCCTTGCCTCAGAAGGGAAGGGCTCCAGTCCCTGGCCTTCCCCATCATCACTAGGGCATCACGCCTCATGTGGTGGCCACCAAGATGTCAATAGCCCACTCAGGCTGAGGCTAGACACAAAGGCAAAAGGCAAAGGAGGGGTGGGCAGAGCACCTGGAGCATCAAAGCACCACAGACAGACTCTGGTCCCACCACAAACCTGACATCTGTGACAGAAAACGTGATACCTAACGCCCTTACGACGTCACTTCAACCACAGTTGAAGTCGTCATCCTGCTGCCGCCCAAAGCCCCAGTTCAGATCCCACCCAGGGAAGCCTCCTGCCCTGCGGGTATCCAGGGCTCAGGTTCCCCAAATCGCAGGCTTCCCACTCACCTGTCAAAACCCTGAATGAGGGGGAAGAAGAAGTAGCCAGCCACTGAGTTGAATTCGTTGGGGCCGCCAGCTGGTGCCTGCCTGGGAGAGCCCTGCCAAATGCACAGAGCTCAGGGGGTGCCGTGCCGGGCACGGAGCGCAGCTTCCCTCCCCTGTGGACATTCTCACAGAGGGCCGGCCTGTGCGCCGTGGGAGGGTAAGCAGCTCCCTGGACTGCACAGGCTGGGTGCCGGTAGCACCCATCCCCGTGACAACCGAGAATGTCTCCAGATGTGGTCAAATGTCCCTGGGGGCAAGATCAGTCCTAGCCTAGGCAGGACCCCTGACAACACAGCCCATACTGGTCATCTGCTGTTGAAGAGAACTCTTGGGGCTTTTTTTCCACACCAATTCTGCATTCATTTCTTAGAACCAGTTCACATTGATGCCCTACAGCACGTCACACCACTTAGTTTGTGCCAAAAACTCTGCCTTCACAGAACACCAGCACTGGAGCTGCCCCTCCACACAGACAGGGCCTGGAGGCAGCCGCCCACTCAGGCTGCCTGCCCTAAGTCCCTACCCAGGAGGACCTGACCCGAGTCCTGGCTGACCTTCGAGAAGCGCCGGGTCTTCCTTCTGACCCTCTCATCCACCACTGCTCGCCAGGTGGGAGCCACAGCGCAGCTGGGCTGGCAGGTGGGGCCCAGGGAGCCATACTGTGGGGCCTTCCCAAGGCGCCCAGGCCGAGACAGTTCCTGGGCTGCCAGAGTAAGGACCTGGAGGAGATAAAGACCCAGGGCAGCCACCGTCCAGCTGGGAAATGATAACATTCTCTGGTTTAAGGTAAACTGAGTGTCCCATCCACACCAGCAGCTCTTGCTGTCTTCAACAGGGAGGTTCAGGGAACCATGTAGTCAGTTCCAAGTATCTCAGTGTCACTTCGTTTTGTGGAGGGACAATGGGGAAAGATGGGCATGCTTTCTGGTGACCAGCCAGCACCTCCACGCCCCTTGCCTGGGCCACTTCTCTTCCCAAAGCTCGTCCGCTCCTACCCCCCACCTCACAGAAAAAGTTTGTGAAGGCTACACGTGGATGTGCCCTGAAAACGTACAAGTAAAAGAAGCCGGGCCTAGGTGGCCGCAAGTATGACATCCTTACAGGGAGCACCCAGAACAGGCAAATCCAGAGAGTAAGAGCGGACTGGTGGTTACAGGGGCTCGGGGAGGGGGAGTGAGTGCTCACAGGCTGTCACCTCAGGGTGATGCAAGATCTTCTGAAAGTAGATGTGACGGTCACACAACATCATGAATGTGCCACATGCCACTGAGTCACAGCCCCTAAAATGGTGAATTTTTTCTGTGTTGTCTGAGTCTTTGCTTTAATCTAGTAGAATACACCTGACATTGCACCATCTTAACCACTGTTAAGCGCACAGCTCAGTGACGTTAAGCGCGTGCTCACTGACGTGCAGCCATCACCACCACCATCTCCGGGGCCATCTCCAGGATGTCTTCAGCTTCCCCAAGCGAACCTCTGCGCCCCCCGCCCCACCACCTCGGGTGGCGCCCGTGGCACCACCATCCCACTCTGTCTCTAACAGTGCAACTCCTCTAGGGGCCTCGTGTAAGTGGGATCACACAGGACTTTTCTTATGGTGTCTGGCTCACTTCACTTAGCATAACGTTCTCCAGACTCATCCGCATTGTCGCAGGTGTCAGAATTCCCTTTCTTTTCACCGGACAGATGCTGGTCCCAGTGACAAGGTATTCAGGAGGCACCTGGTCCTGCCCACATAGATTTTAGCAAACATCTGCTCCCTGGCTTTGCGCCAGGCCTGGCCCCTTCCCCAGCGGGGCAGACTGGGCTTCACACATGGGACAAGGACCCCAGGTCACTCACATCCAGGATATCTATGCGCTGCCTGAGGCTGTAGTTGACAGCGTAGAACTCTGAGGTCAGATACTCCGCCACCTAAGCCAGGCAGACAAGAGGTCGACGGGTCACAATCCTGCAGGTAGGGCCCAACACAGACACAAACCGAGGGGGGCGTGACCTTGGCATCCCATAGCCACTGGGACTCACCCGGGCTGGGTCTGTGACTATGAGAGCCACCAGGGCTCTCTGGCGCAGCCCCTCGAATCCCACCACACTCGTCTTCTCCTCCAGGTGCAGGAGAACCTTGGCCAGCTCCACGCTCACCTGCACACAGTGGTCAGGGTGCCTTCAGCCCGCAGCCCTGCCCCGGGCCCCCCGCAGTCCTTGGGTTTCTTTACAATGCAAGGGACACATCTCAGAGAGCCTGGGACTATGTGTCCCCCACATCCCATCCCAGTATACCCCAAACACAGGCCTCCTAGGGGGACACAGAGCCACCGAAGCATACAACATGAGGCAGACCAGGCTCCTTCCCGATGTTCCTCCCAGGACATCGCCCACCTCTCATGACCCCAACAGCCCAGCCCCTCTACCTGCTCACCTCCCGAGTGGCAGCCGGGCTCCTGAAGACCAGCCCCTCAAGGGCCCGCAGGGCCGCCTCCCAGTACTCCCAGTCCTCAGATGTGGTCAGGGCTGCAGAGAACCCAGATAGGCCTCCATCAATTCTAGGCCCTGACCTTAACCACAGCAGAGCTGACAGCCTGGGCCCTGAGCAGAAGGCAAGTGAACACCCAGAGTATGAACAAGTCTCACAGCCCAGCTGCCCCAGGGCAGGGCCGTGCTCAGGGCTGAGGCCTCCCGGCAGGGCGCTCAGCAGCGGTACATGCTGAGTGCAGGGCTCACCTTCAATGCAGTCCCGGACATACTTGGGCACCTTGCTGCTCTTCAACTCCTGGTCCCCTGACATGTCGTAGGGGACAAACTCATCATCGCTGTGGGGCACAGAGAAGAGGAGCCTGCTGATCACCCAGGAGCAGACAACAGGCAAGGAGGGAGCTCCTGAGAGTGAGGCTGGACACCCTCCACAATCAGGACAAGCTCCTGAGTCACTAAAATTCACCTCCCAGTCCCTGAGGCTTCAGGAGCGCTGACGGGCCGAGGCTGCACTGAAGCTGAGCCCGGTGTGTTGGTTTTCATGTTGGAAGGAAGATTGGAGAGAACTCAGAGCCAGCGAGGCGCAGTAGGCTGACCATCGGCCCTTGCATTCACCTCGGGGGCTCTGACACCAGCATGGGACTACCCGGGGCCTCAGTGCCTTCCCACCCCAGATCTCAGCCATACCTGTCAAGCTCAGAATCAGAGCCCTCTGGCTGGACCTGGGGCATGCCGCCATCTAGAGTCTGTTTGTCAGGAGTCTCTGCAGGGACTGCAGCAACAGATGGGCTTTTGGGAAACAAGGAGAAACCCTTCAGGAAATCCTCACAAGTTCCTAGTCCCAAACATATGCTTCCCAAGGGAATGCTCCTTCCACCTCTGCCCCCATCTTCTTAGCTTCTGTCTCAGCAACACAAGTCCAGGATGACGAGACAGAGTTTAACATGGGAGCAGGAAATGCCCCCACCTGGCTAACCAAGCCCAGAGCTCAGGGTGAGGACACCTCACCTCGCCTCCAAGGGGCTGCCAGCAGCAGGTTCCGGAGTGGCCAAGGCCCGCATCTCGCAGCTCAGTTCGTCCTCTTCATACTGCAATCCGAAAGACCTGGGGTCAGCTGGGGCATGACCAACAGGGGCATCAGAGCCAGGGCCCCTCAGGGCCTTCCCACGGCAGCCTGTCTGTGCACCTCCAGCCTCTGACAGCCAGAGCCTTTCGAGAGCAACTTTCTAGGCCTCTACCTCGGCAGAAGGCAGCACTGGGTGTGCTGAAGGGCCCCGCCCCTCGTGAGGGGTCTGAGAATCCCCTGGGATACAGCAAACGTGGCAATGCCCCCAAGGACGTCTCAGAGGGTGCAGCAGATGGCGAGGAGGGGGTCCCTAGCATGGTCTAAGAGTTAATCACCCAGGGACACACTTGGGGGACCTGCTTGAGCACAGCTGAGGGGCTCCACCCCCACTCCTCTCTGAGCCATGGACCCTCGGCAGGGCTGCCGAGGCCAGCTCAACACCAATGGGGAGATGCTCCGTGACCTGAGACCCAGGAAGGTAAGGTGACATCAGGGCTGCAGAGACAGTAGCTTGGGGAGACCACGTGGGCACAGCTCTTGCTCACCTGGAACTTCAGGGGAGGCCCCTCAGGGTGGATCCGGGCACTAACCACCTCAGCCACAATCATGCCCAGGCGGCGCACAGCGGGCAGACTGCTGTCCAGGCGGCACTGCACTCCTGCCATTAGACTGGCCAGCAACTCTGGAAGCGCCGACATACACACACTGAGCATGCGCGTGGGGAGCGGGGCGGGGGTGTGTGTGAGGTCGGGGTGCCCGCACCACCTGCTCACCGTCTCGGCTGTCCTGGAGCTCCGTGTCCTTCAGGTGCATCAAGCAGATGAGGACAGCCTTGCTGACATAGTGCTGCTGTGGCAGAGGGGTGTGGCGGACAGCGCTGCTGCCGCCCCATATCTCCAGGAGCTCCTTCAGGACCTGGTGGGCAACACAGCCCTGGCCTGGTCAGACCGCCCCACCCACCTCCCTCCACCCCAGGCAGGAAGGCGCTCACTCTCTGTCCCACCAGGTGGTCCTGGTACACTGCAGGGACTGAGGGCAAGACAGGACCGACCTTTACAAGGAGTGGGCGCCGTTGGCTGTCCATGGCCAGGTACCCCAGCAGGCTCTGCAGCACAGGCGTCTGCAAGAGAGGCCAGGCATCTCCTCACTGTCCGCCAGGCAGATGCTGCCCAACTGCCACCTGCCTGGCCAGGGGAGCCAAGTGGGCCAAGGGCTGTCTGCCCAGGAGCCCTGCAGAGGGCACAGGTCTGGCTGAAGGACAGCGATGTTTCCCAGGCAACTGAATACTGCTGCAGCCACACTTGCTACAGTCATTTCTCTGGGACATGAGGCGGCCCTGGGCCCACGCCCTTGCTGGCACTCTCACCGTGTATCTGTACTGCAGGAACAGAAGCTTTTGGGTCATCACAAACTGGGCCTTCTTACTCTTCATCACCAGGTTCCCCAGCAGTTGAGAGAGGACTTCAGGCCTGGGAGGCACAGTTGAGGGAAGAGGGAATCTCAACATATCAGGCTGGATCCAGGGCTCCGCACTAACCACGGAGAGCCCAGGTGAGCATTTCAGCTCTGAGTGGGTCCTGATCCTTCCTCTTCCTGATAAACGTGGAGATCAGGGAGAGCCCGGCACCGAGATGCAAGAGGACATCCCTTCCCTTTTCTGACTACAGCTGGGGTTAAGTACTTCACTAGAGCAAGGGCGGCCAGCCTTTCCTGTGAAGGGCCAGAAACCAACTACATACAAAGGGATGGCAGGAAAGATGTCATCTGGATCCCCACCATCCACCTTCTTGCAGCAAAAAGGTGCCTTGCTTCTTACCCAGCGGCGGCCTCTACAAGCCCTGTCAGCACAGCCTCCAAGGCCCGGTCGGGCACGCATTCCACCAGGCGCCAGCAGACCCGCTGCCAGAGGCAGCTGCCCTGGGTGAGTGCCGTCAGCCTGGGCACCAGCACACCCAGGATCTCCTCTGAGGGAAGGCAAACAGACGGGGCCCTGAGCTCAGGATCATGGGGCGTCTAGTGTCTGCAGCCCACACGCCCACCACTTGCACAGCCAAAGCCCCGCCAAGGAGCCTGGATAGCTGACCTCAGCCCACCCACAGCCAGGCCCAGGCAAGGGGACCACTGCTGTTTCAGGACACATAGCCATCCACCCTCCGCCAGGGACACACGCTGCCCACCTCCTCCCAGGACAGCCACTAGGAGGGCGGAGAGAAGGCCAGGACATGCTGTGGCTCCTCCCCAGATAGGAGACACTCACTCTGTCTCCCGTAGACACAGGCTTTCCCGAGGACCTGAGACACGAAGGAGACAGAACAGTCCAGGCCGCCTGGGACAGGAAGGAAACCGAGATGTTGAAGGAGGGCAGGGCTAAGGCTGTCAGAGAACCTCAGACGAGTGGGGCAATCCTCACTCCTGGGCAGGGGGACTCCCTGCTGCACGAATGCCAACGTATTCAACCTGATTGAACCGGAATCTTAATAGGATCATTTCTAACCAGAAGAGCCAACAACAACTGTTTACTTATAGCTCTGGCCGTGTGGCTCGGTTTGCTGGAGTGCCGTCCCACACACCAAAAGGTTGCCAGCTCGATCCCCAAGTCAGGGCACATACAGGTGGCAACCAGTCGATGTTTCTCTGTCACACTGATGTTTGTCTGCCTGTCTCTCTCTCAAAATCAATAAAACGCACATGTATATGTATACACACGCATGCGCGCGCATATGTATTAAGTCCTCACCCAATAATATATATACAAGAATACACATATTTTACACATACATGTATGTGTGTAAAAAAAGTCTCACACATATTCACCCCCTTAATTGTCATAATGATCCCCTGAAGTAAGAACAAGTATGACAGAGCCAGGAGAAGAGCTCTGAGAGGGGTTTGGCCAAGGCGGTCGGCTACTCGTAGGAGCAGGTGGGGCTCTGCGCCACCCACAGGGACGGAGGGAGGGAACGAGGACACAGGAACAAGGACAGGGTGGGCGGTACTCGCACCAGCAGCAGAGCCAGGGTGAAGGAGCCGACCAGCATGCAGACAGGACCTGTGCACACTGGGAACAATGGGACGCGGCGTCTGTGATCTGAAGAAGGGGAGTCTGCCGGCCACTGTGCAGTGAGGCAGACTCCATGGGCTCTAGATGCCTACGGAACAACCTAGCGGCATCGTCCAGCAAAAAGCAGCGGGCGGGGCTGGAAGCCCTGGCAAGATAAATGCAGGCGCCTCACCTCACTGTGGGTCTCTCCTCCTAGACTGTGACGGTGCCTCCCTTGAGGAGGGTCCCGGGACTCCATGAAACAGCAGGTGGGAAGGGCCTCATGCCCAACTTGACATGAGCTTCACAACCTCAGCTGCGGGAGCACTGAACACTCCCAGGAAAGACACTTGCCCCCATGACTGACACTTCCGACTGTGTGATGAGAGGGCGAGCAAGAAGCCACTCCCACAGCACCCCTCCAGGCACCCGAGATGACCAGTAACAAAGACACTGAGACAGACCCAAGCCAACAAGGACAAGCATACTCTCGCCAACAGCCAAGTGAGATGAACCTTGTCACACTAAGAATTCCACTTTTCAGACTGGGGACATTCCGCTGATAATGAGTAAGGGCCCAGCAGTGAGCAGCACCATCTGGCCGACTTTGCCAGAGAACTGAAGAAATCTAGAGTCAGCTCCACCTCCAAGGTCAACAGCCAAGAAGTGGGTGAAACTTGATCGTTTGGGTCAATACCGCCCCAAATGGGAGACAACATCTGACCTACCAAGGGCACCCCCCAGAGACTGCAAAATGCCCTAAAGCCAGGGAGGGATGAAGGGGATGGCAGCCTGACAAAATGATTGGAGGAGGACGCTTGGAGGGGCCCTCACCTCGGAGAGAGTCCACGACCACCTGCAGCACCCGCATGGCCTCCTCCCCAAGCAGAGGAAAGTAGTTCTGAGGGAAGAACTCAGCCAGGTTCTCATGTTGCAGACAGTTGCCCAGGCGGTCGGGCAAGCCCACCACCTTGATTAGGAGTGTCTCCTGGAGCGGAGGAAAGGCCAGCTCCGCCTGCTGCCGACACTGCCCCTCCAGGACAGCAGCCATCCTGCCCTTGCTCAGGAACTGGGCCAGCAGCCGTGCCATCTTCATCAGACGGAAACTGGGACTGAACCAAGAACAGGTGTGACGAGCAGAGCCCCAAGCCCCTCCATCCTCAGCACCCTTGGCCAAAAGGTATAGCAACATCGTTATTAAACAAGTAATCTGCCCTGGCTCGTGTGGCTCAGTGGACTGAGTGCTGGCCTGCGAACCAAAAGGTCACCAGTTCGATTCCCAGTCAGGGCACATGCCTGGGTTGCGGGCCAGGTCCCCAGTAGGGGGCACACAAGAGGCAACCACACATTGATGTTTCTCTCCCTCTCTTTCTCCTTCCCTTCCCCTCTCTAAAAATAAATAAATCTTTAATAAAATAACTCAATCCCAACAACTTAATTGGCCCTTTCACCCCCAACATACATGGAAAGAAAGGGTATTTAAATCTCACTATGAAGTGGGACACAAGCACCTGCTGAGCCCGGGGCAGGCTGCTGCCCTGGAACCACGCTGGACACCACGGTCCTCTTCTGGGACCATCTCTTCCCATGGTGCTCGCTTTTCTCAGCAACGGCTGAAAACCCC
>PVKM010049659.1:0-10900 GCA_004027735.1 Carollia perspicillata
ACTAACAAGAGCACGCGCTGATCATGCACCAGGGCAATCTATCAGGGTTACTTTCCCGTCCCTATATAACCCCCCGTGCTTAAAATAAAACCTTGCAGTTTGAACAAAATCCTGTCTTGCTGCCGTTTTTCGCGCCTCTTGTTCCCACCCCTTTCATCCGTTTCAGGTAGACTCCGGACCCCGTTGACTGCTCCGTGGGCCGGAGCAGGAGAGAGTTACCTACGAAGGAGTTCTCATAAGACTGTCAGCTGACTTCTCAAAAGAAACTTTGCAGGCAAGAAGGGGCTGGAAAGAAGTATTTGAAGTCATGAAAGGCAGGGACCTACATCCAAGACTACTCTATCCAGCAAAGCTATCGTGTAGAATGCGAGGGCAGATAAAGTGCTTCAAGGAGTTCATAATCACTCAGCTCTTATTATATGAAATGTTAAAGGGACTTATCTAGGAAAAAGAAGATCAAAAGTATGAACAGTAAAATTACAGTAAACACAACTATTAACAACTGAACCTAAAACAAAAGAAAAATAAAAACAAACTAAGCAAACAACTAGAACAGGAACAGAATCACAGAAATGGAGATCACATGGAGGTTTATCAGTGGGGGAATGGGAGGGGAAGAGAGGGGGAAAAGTACAGAGAACAAGTAGCATAAATGGTAGGTACAAAATAGACAGGGGTGAGGGGTTAATAATAGTATAAGAAATGTAGAAGCCAAAGAACTTATATGTATGACCCATGGACATGAACTAAAGGTGGGGAATGTACGTAGGAGGGGGTGTGCATGTGGAGGGGAATCAAAGGGGGGCAATGAGACAACTATAATAGCATAGTCAATAAAATATATTTAAAAAATAATCTTGTACATATGACATTTCATATATCCTCAGGTACACCGATAGGATAAATGTTCAGAAGTGGGATTGCTGGGATAAAGAATAAATGCTTTTGTAATCTTCATAGAAATTACTGAATTACCCTACATAGAAATTGTATCATTATTGATTCTCACCAGTACCACATGAGGAGGCTTATTTTTCACAGCCTCAACATCTTCGGTATGTTTAGCACCTGAATTTTTGGGTTATCTATAGGTAAGAAATTATCTCAGTTGTCATTGTTCTTATGAAGACCATCTGATATATTTCTTTGTGTACTATTTATTCATGTCACTTGCCCATTTTTCTCTTAGAATGTTAGTCCTTTCTTGATTTGTGTTTTTTAAAAATTTCTATATATTCTTTCCATATTAGAAAAATTCACCCTTTGTCTACGTGATATGAGTTGCAAATTTTTTACCCAGTTTGTCATTTACCTTTTAAAAATTGTTATATAGTGTTTTTTTGTTTTTGTTATTCTTAAATTGGACCTCTTTTAGTAGTTACTACCTATCTTTGGCTGCAGGTCTTGGCCTTCTCTGGTATGGTAGATCCCAAATTTCCTCTGTATCTCCAGACTGCATTTTGCCACCAGGGTAATGATGTCCCTCAGTTGATTCTGTTCTACTGTCCAGAGTGCTAGGAGCACATTCCCTGCAGAGACACAAGACAGCTGACAGAGGTCAAATATCTGGAATCACTTGGCCAGTGTAAGGTTCCCAATAATGCAGAAGATATCATGCAAGGTGTCAGGCAAGGTTTCTTAACCTTACACATTATCATAGGTTAAAATATTGCTTTAGATTCTCTAAACTATTGAGCATATAAAAACATGACCAGGTAGCCCTGTTGGTGTGGCTCAGTGGATTGAGCACTGGCCTTTGGACCAAAAGGTTGCTGGTTCGATTCCCAGTCAGGGCATGTGCCTGGGCTGCAGGCTAGTTCCCCAGTTGGGGGCATGTGAAAGGCAACTGATATCATTCTCTTGCACATCGATACATTCTCGTGCACTTTGTTTTTCTCCCTCTCTTCCCCACCCCCCTAAAAATAAATAAATAAAATATTTTTAAAAATTAAAAAACATGACTAGGTAGAGGCTGACATATTACTAAGGTTTAAGGATTGTTTTGTTAATCTTCCACTATACTCCACCAGTATACTAAAAGAAGGGGAGGAGTACTAGCAAAGAGGTTCATAAAATGTAGGTTCGTGTTCAAATCTAATTTTATGGCCGGTTTAAGTTTAAATAAAAATATGGGCCAACTCTGTGGCATAAAGCTGTTAATGATCCTCAGAGTTCTCCAGATAGAAGACTTTTGATTCCTCCCTATCTTATATTTAGCCCCTGCTACTAATGGCCAAGTTTCTCATTAGTTTTCTCATGAATGCTTTATAGGCACTTGTATTTCTGTCACTCGATCTAAACAAAATGTAAATCAATGTGAGCTTAATATGGGCAGTGCTTTCCCATAGGACCAGGAGACCTTTTGAGGCAGAGATTGGTCTTCCTCATCTTTGTTTCCTCAGGCCCAGAACATTTTAATAACCAAACAATGCTGAATAAACAAGTATGCCAAACTCCACCTAATATAGTTTTTCTCACTTACAATCCTTTAAATATTCAGAAAAACTGAAAAATACCTGTAATATTTAGGATATCCCCTCCAAAATAGAGTACGTCTGAAATTGAGTAAGGGAGAGAGAGGAAAATAAGTCAAAATCAGAAGTATACCAGATCACAGAAGAATCATAGATGATAAAAAAAGTGATCTACTGAGTTTTCCTCATATCTTTTCTGGTCTATT
This sequence comes from Carollia perspicillata, assembly GCA_004027735.1. NCBI lineage: Eukaryota > Metazoa > Chordata > Mammalia > Chiroptera > Phyllostomidae > Carollia > Carollia perspicillata. Next base: position 2,681 of record PVKM010049659.1, read on the forward strand.
TGTGCACTCTAAGGCTTAGGTTACTTCTTCCTTCCTTCTACCTTCTCCCCAGATCCGTTTGTACTTAGATCATCTCTAAAATGACAGAGTCTGTCCTCTTCAAAGCCGCCCCCTTACTTGTGCTCTGGACCCTACGCCTGCTCACCCTCCCAAGAACTTCACGCCCTCCCTTCTCCTCTATTGGATCATTCCTATTTATACTTTAAAAAACAAAAACAAAATGCAACAAAATTAACCTACCTATTCTTGACTTTACCTTTTCCTCTAGCTATTAGGGCCATATTTATTTACTTATTTATTTCTACAGTCCCAGCCAAAAAATTCTCAAGAGTTGACTACATACAGCTTTCTCCTCAAAACCTATTCACTCAAATATTTTCTCTACCATTCTCTTCTTAGGTTACTGACTTCCATCTCTGCCACCTCACTAAAATTATCAAGATAATCAACAGTATTCATCTTGCTAACTTCAGTATTTTTGGACTTCACTGCATGATACCTTTCATTTTCAACCCAGCAAGCCATCACCCTCTCCTAGACAGACTGCGTTCCCTTTGGTATCACGAATAGTATGATATCCTACCTCACTGGCTGTCTTACAGTCTCTTTTGTAGGTTATTTCTCCCTAATCATAATCCTTCCCTGGTATTCTTCAAGCCTCAGTCTTAGGCTCTTTTTATTTATACTCTTTCCATCAACTCATGCTTGGATTTCGCCATTTGAATGCTTATTGATATCTCAAGCTCAAAATATTCAAAACAGAATCTGATTTTTGTCTCAGAGCTCAGACTTTCCCATTTTGGTAAGTGATGCCACCATCAATTCATTTATGAAAGCAAAAACACTTGAGCGTCCCTTTCCTTACCACTTCCCACCGAAATTCAATACATTGGCAAATCCTGTCTGTTACACCTGAAAAATATATTTCAAATCAATCCATCTCCATACAGATCCACGGCCATGTTGAGATCAATGGTTCCAATTTTGAATGCACGCTGGAGTTGCCTGTAAAACTTTAAAAAATCCGATTCCTGAGCCTACCTCAAAATATTCTGACTTAACTGGTCTGAACATTGGGATTTTTAAAAGCTCTCCAAGTGGTTATCTAATGTGCTGTCAAGGTGAGAACCACTACCCTAGACCAAATCTCTATCATCTTTCCACAACTGTTCCAATGATATCTTCCAGCTTCCATTCTTACTATCTACACTTCATCAGCTCCCTATAACCCAATCTCCATGAGGCAGCTAAAATGAGCTTTTAAAAAATGTAAGTCAGTCACACCACTCCCTTGCGAGAACCCTTCCACAGTTTCCTTCTGTACAAACACGTATAATCCTATATAGCTGATATTCTCTAACCTCGCCTCAAACCTCTCCTCCTCCACCAGCTATGCTCTAGCCACTCTGGCCTCTCAGTTCCTACAACATGTCAAGGTTTCTCTCACCTCAGAACCGTTGTGCTTGGCATACTTCCATCTGAAATGCCTTACCCTTGGCTCTTCACAAGGTGTTCCTCTTATCATTTATGACTTAGCTTAAATACCACCTATGACAACCCTAATATAGAAACTATCACCTACAATTTTCCTTTCTTTAGCAACACACCCTACCCTATTTATTTCCTTTGTAGAATGTATAATTGATAATCATCTTATTTATTGTCTTTCCTACTACAATGGAAACTCCACAAAGGATTTCCACTCCAGGAACTATGTCTTATTTCCCCCTGTATTTCTAATATACAACAGTTCCTGATGTTACAATTCCTACCTAGTACATAATTTCTATCTCCCCCTTTCGTCTAAACTTGGTGAGAAAAATGGAAAGACCATTTATACTTGTTCCTCAGGGGTAAGGGGTGCGTCAAATAATTGTTTCTAAAGGAGGGAGGATGCTACAACGTAAGTATTCTGGTAAATCCAAGAATGATGGACAAAAGTGAATGGGGCACTGTCAGTAAAGAATGGGAATGTTCTGTAAGGACTACAGAGTGTAATGCCAGAGTAATTTCTGTTGGGTAGGCCTAACTAGACTGAAAGGTCCCAAAGAGTAGGTTTTTGCATTCTCTGCACTATTACAGTGCATGTCACAGAGTAGATACTCAAAACATGTTTACTGCACAAATGAGGAGTTTCTTTTCCAGATTACACAAATATGCACAAACTTGATACATGGCAGAAAATAAAGGAAATACTTATTCCTACTCAGAGGATCAAAATGCAATACCAGCCTGGGGAGATATTTTATAAATTATGTTTAATATACACACATGAGGCACATATTTTTGTTACAAGAGACACCCTGAGGAATACTTCATTTTGAAATACAAACATACAAAGTTAAAATGAGCTTTTCTCCTGTTTCTGAACATTGAGTCAACAGGATGTGAGACTGGGTGGAATGGCAGCTACAGGCAAAGATTGAGCTTGTCAGTGGCAACCTGAGGAACTAAGATGAGTAACACTGAAAGAACGGCCCTTTCGTATCGCTTTTAAAGTACCCCAGCCCCTGTTCTGCTGCAAACCCTCAGGAGCCCAGACCACACCTTCCTTGCCCCCCTACAGTGGTCACTCACGCTCCACGATGTCGCTAATGTAATAACTGAAGATGTGGGCCAGTTTGTCCATGTCATGTTCCGACTTGCAGGTCAGGCTGAACCTGTCCATTAATGCTGTAAACCCTGACCAACAAAGCAGAAATTACTAAATTAGCTGCGAACCCCACTTTAGTCCCTATTCCCTCTATGTATCAATCTGACCAGTGTAAAAGCAGCACACCTCCTGGAGGTGAGCAATTCCGTTATCCTTTAACACGGTTGGGGGGCCAGGCTGGTGGCTGCCGCCTCTGGCGGAATCCAGGGGGCCATCCTGTCCGTGTTTCCAGGGGCTGCAGGCGGTGGAGCTCCCCACCAGCCCTGTTTCACCTGAAGCCCGCTACCTCTTTCCCACCACCCTCTGAGGCTCCCAGGCCAAGGGAACTGCAGGATTTCTTCCCATGTGATAGAGACACCACTAACAAGGGGAACAGATGAATGCTTTTTCGAGAGCACGTATTTTGAGCTCCTTGAGGAAAGCACCTTGAATCCCTTGTCTTCATATCCATGACACATAGACTGCGTAACTATTTGTTAAATGACTCTCAAATAGCTGCTAGTTCTCTTACTCCTGGAACAATGGCGAGCTCATAATTGTAGACCCAAAGAATGAATTAACTGAGAGAATACAATGAGCAGATGAGGAAAAATACTTAATTGGAAAATGCTCGGTTTTGGGAGAAACTTGGATTCAAAGTCTGCCGTGTGGCCCGGGAGTTCTTTCCCCTTATGAGTCTCAGTTTCATCATTTCTGAAGGAACTCAAGGGCTAAGCCAGATTACTCCTAAAGGCGTCCTCCTGCTCTGAAAACGGCCCTCAAAGTTCCCTGTGGCCGGAGGCCTGCAGTCAAACAGCATCTTAGCTTGCCCGGGGCCAGGCCGGTAAACGCCATGGCCTCCAGGAGGTGAGGCGCAACAGCCGCCCCCTTGGCAGGTGCGGAGAGCGACGCACCTCCCCTGGCCCTCACCCGTCACATGGACGCTAAGGAGGACGCCTGGGGTCGTGGCCGGCTCGGATTCCGGTGCCCGGGGCCTCCTGAACACCAGCAGGTCGGGAAGCAGCGCCGCCAACCGGGCTCCCACAGGCCACAAAAACGGCGCCCTGACCGCACCGCCGGACGCCATGGCGGTGGCGGGGTTGCCTACCCGCGCTCCCTCAGTGTAGCAACCAATCCGCATCGACGGCCCTGGCGGGGCCCTCCCACAAACCAATGAGTGTGGACTTCCTTGTGGTATCGCCAATCGAAAGCGGCCTTGGGCCCCGCCCCACCTGCTTCAGGCGACTTTCACCCTGGCGCTGTGGATTGCGGGGCTGGGGCAGAAGACTGGGCAGGGAAGCGCTGGGCCTTCAAAGTGAAGTTCACGTTTTTTCATCTTGAAATGTGCTAGTGAAGATGCTTTCATGACAAAACGGATCATCTGGGATAAATATCAATAGGGCGGTTTTTGTGCCCTATCATGGGTAGAAACGGGTCATCTCTGAATTTCTAAGGACAAATTCTACTTGTATCCGGCCAAACTCAGGATGGTCTTTAAATTTAACACCGTTAGACTAAGGCTATTTTACCGTTAGTCCGTTTCAAATGTTAGGGGAGAGTTTATTTCTCTTGTCTGACAGGACAGGTCTATTGGGTCGCTTATGGGAGGGCTCCATGTGGCTGTTTTCTCTCAATTCCTGGTTCTGACTTTTGTATAACGGCACACTGTAGGTTGCCAGTTTGTTCCTCAGATTCAGGAAGAAATAAAAAATCCAAAACCTTTATCTTCACTGCCTGTATTTATACACCATCTAGTAAGTCAATGCTGTTTTGGTGGGCCAATTTTACTAAAGGAATTACTTATTTGCATTTTGATTAACACTTCCCATAGTAAGACCAAATATATGATTAGCCCACAGGTCGCAGAAAATACCTGGTTAGTTGGGCGGGAGGGCCAAACAGAAAGGAAGAGATTAAGAGGCGAGATAACTAGGGTCTGGGCATTATAAGTTTGACACTACACAGAGTTCCTGTGTCTGTCTACAGAGATCACAATTTCAACATCATAAACAACTAAAACCCAGGGGATGTAGACTTCTCAAAATTCAAATTAACTTTTTAGTATTTTAATAAATTTATTTAAAAAAATAACAATTGCAATGACATCAATGATCAAATCACCTGTACTCCCCCTATTGCTGAGGGTAAAAGATATATAATTGGAGTCCCAAAGGAAAAGCAAGACATTATTATCAGGCACTCAGTAGCCGTAAAATGTTGGTCCAGTGGTACAGACACTGACATGTTCAATGTACCAGTACAATTAAAATATATTCATTTACAATTATCCTGGGGAGGGGGAAGCACTCAAGTGGAATAACTATTCATTAAACCAATTATTCACGCATCCATTCACTCTTTCTGCATCTAGAAGTCATCACTATAGTCACAAGGACAAATGAATAAAAGAACTTGTAGCAACAAATAAAGAAAAAACCCAAAGCTCAAACCCCCACTACGTGTGATATTACGATGCACTAAATTGATGACAATAAAAGGGCCATGAGTTAGCTGAAATGCAGACAAATAACAACTGAAGCATTTGATTTCAAACAAAACTCAAATGCATGAAAAAGTAATTCTGCAACATTGAGGATGGTATTACTATGTACAAACCTACAAACACAAATAAATAGCATTTTAGAATTGCTATTGGCCTAAGTACTAAAAATCAAATCTGAGGACTTTCTTTCTGAACTCTGCCTCTTAAAGATTCCTAAACAAACCATTTTTAAAAAATATTTTTTTTAGAAAGAGGGGAAGGAGAAAGGGAGAGAAACAATGTGTGGTTGCCTCTTGCATTCCCCATACTACTCGGGGACCTGTCCTGCAACCCAGGGATGTGCCCTCACTGGGAATTGAACTGGCAACCCTTTGGTTTGCAGCCCACGCTCAATCCACTGAGCTATACCAGTGAGGAAATTCCCCATTGTTGTTAGTCATCTATCACCTGAAAAGTTTGGGGCTTACTGGATAAAGTTAACATCTGAAACTCATATAAAGAGCCAGAAGTTTCTAGTGAGCCTACTGAAGAATCATATCCCTGCCCCACACTGGAGGCCAAGAGAGAATCTGACTTCAGAAACAAAAAATACTTCATTTCCTGCTTCCTTTGCATAGCTCTGTACCTCTTTTCTACCATTACAATAATTTCCCTTTGTGATATTTTCTTTGGGGACTTAAATTTATCTTTTCTCTTAATATAGAGTAAAATAGAAAAGCCAATCTTTACTCTCAGTATTTAAATTAAACTCAAATATTCCTCAAAAGAATTAAGTTTTCCTTCTTTGTTTTCAGAGTAGGCAGAAACTCTTCTGAGACATCATCTTATTTCTATCAGGGTATAACATCCAGAAAAGAGGTGAGGCACAACTCATTCCAGAAACTGTGGCCCAGTTTCTTATACTGCAGGCATCTCTATTTCCAGTATGTAACTTGTCCCCAGGATGTGGATGCAATGTGAAAACCTTCCTGCACAAGGCCTGTGAAGGGGGCTGGGGCGGGGGTTGGGGTGGGTAGGTGCACAAACAAAGTTTTCGTGAATAAACTGGAACCAAAGAGTCAGCTGCCATGGGAAGAATGAGAATTTGTTTTCTAGGGCCAGCACAAAGTGCTGCAGAGTGAAGTCAACATCCACCTCAAGCTCTTACAGGTAACCTGGAGAACATCCAGGACAGCTTGACTGAACAGTGCTTTCCAGAAACTGTCAAGGACCAAATCTCATACTTCTCCCTTTCTTTTCTGTTCTTGGTAAAATGCTACAGTGTCAATGTAAATTATTCTCTTCATCTTAATGCATCCATCCCAGGCATCCATCCAATGAAGAATCATGCCAAATGACAACACACAGGTATATATACGACTCTCTTCTTCTAGACTGAAAAACAGATAAACCCTTTTGTTTTCCAAATGCTGTCTGTCACCAAGCCTATGATTGAAAAATCTCTAGTTTGGCTTTCTGCTTAGGAGTTACGACCATTGTCTTCAGCACTTCAGCGCACAAGATGTATTGTTTTGTTTTCTACTTAGGAAAGGAAGTTTTGAGTTCCGAAACCTTCTAAATTGTCTTACAAGTAGCTATAGTAGGAACTACGGTCCAGATGACCTGTCAACAGATGGACAAGACGACAACAATTGGTCAAAGCTAAAAAAGATTCAGTCATTCTTATTTTTAGTGCTTGATTCTTTTATCATTCTATCCCCAGAGTTAGCTTTTTCTTGGCTGGAGTCCAAAAACACCAACCTGTCATCTGGGTAGACAGAGATTGTTATTATTACCGCAGATTAGATGAATGTAACTCAGAGAATTTATTATTTCCATATTATGCGATGGAACTTCCTCGCCTGGAAGTCATCTCTGAATACAAAGTGTCCATTTACTTAGCCTGAGGTCCCTCACTAGACGGACGGATGGTGTTTAGATTCCATGGGAAGGAGTGGGCTCCAGCTTCCCTGAATTCAGTTTAGCTTGAGAAGGTTATTCTCCTCTGCTGAGATAGTTGGCTGGCTTTACCAGTCAACTTAAGTGCTGTGTGTGGTACTGCTGGGCTGGCATGAGTCCCTTGCATCATCCTAATCCATGAAATGTCAATGTCATCAATAGTCTAAAACAGGTCCTGACTGAAGGGGTGAGAAAGGCTTGCCACTTCATTTGCCAGACATTGCTGCAATTATAATACTGAGCCACTTATTAAAAACTAAGTGGGTTTCTGTCCCATAAAAAGGGCAGAATGTGATCATCAGTGTCCCATTGGAAGAACTGATCAATTTCCTGGAACAGCGGTGAGGAACATGACCTTAATCAGGCCCATCACATGGCGTGGGGTTAGGACACTCGGATGATCTGTGTCATTGCTTCTTCATCTGCTTGGTTTGGATCCTAGAGACAAAGAAAGCATAATAATGAGGAAAGTCCTTTACAAAAGCAACAGAAACTTGAGGCTCTCACCACTTTATCACCAAGAGCATGGATACAGTTTTGCCAAGTAAACCAAAGGCCTACGTACAAGTCTGAATACATGGATTAAAATGCAGCTCCTTTAGGAACCAAAGAGACAATAAACTTTATTCTTAAAAAAAAAAAAAAAAAAAAGACTTCCGGCCAAGATGGAGGCGTAGGTGGAGACACTGTACCTCCTCTCACAACCAAGATTAAGGACAACAAATATTTATAAACAATAACACAACCAGAACACACAGAATTGAAGTACAGAAGTCGACAAACATCCAACCCGACCGACAGCGTCACAGCTTGGCAACTAGGCTGCCCCGCCCTGGTGAACACCTAAGGCTCCACCCCTCATACGCAACAGGCGCCACCTGACCAAAAATGACTCAAACAGAAGAAAAGCTCAGAGTCCCAGAGCCAATACTTTTAAGCAAGCAAGACATAGCCGACCTATCAGATGCACAGTTCAAAGCACTGTTAATCAGGATGCTCACAGAATTGGTTGATTTTGGTCGCAAATTAGATGAAAAAATGAAGGCGTTGATAAGTGAAATGAAGGAAAATGCACAGGGAACCAGTAGTGATGGGAAGAAAACTGGGACTCAAATCAATGGAGTGGACCAGAAGGAAGAAACAAACA
>PVKM010049660.1:0-10885 GCA_004027735.1 Carollia perspicillata
ATGACTATTAATTTTCATTTATAGAAATCATCATTGTTTCAAATATTTTGACGTACTGTTTTCACATTGCCTAGGTTTTAAATTTTGTTTTAATTATATTTGAATTCCTTACTTCACTTTTAGTAAAATATTAGTACATACATATTTATTGTGGATAAAAACCCACACACTTAGAAGGTACTTTTGAAATGTTGCTGTCTTTGTCAGTGTGGTGAATCCTACCCTATAAGTATTCAAGAAGCCATGGGAAAGAAAAATTAAATAATAACTATGGAATTACCTTTTCTATTAAATACTGCCTCTATCATTTAGAGCAGGGGTGTCAAACTCATTTTTACCAGGGCCACATCAGCCTTGTGGTTGCCTTCAAAGGGCCAAATGTAATTTTAGGACTGTATAAACGGAACTACTTCTTAACTGTTAAGGAGTTGAAATTACATTCAGCCCTTTGAAAGCAACCGCAAGGCTAATATGGTCCCCGGTGAAAATGAGTTTGACACCCCTGCTTTAGAGTTTCGACAAATGTTATAACAGCAAACTGAGCTACTTTATAATACCTCATTCTCTCATCAGCCAATCAACAGTCAAACTCTTCTCTTTCTTGGCCAATTTCTAAGTATGGGGCAGTGGGATTATGTAAGCTTTGACTGACCAAGCTGGATATTTGCATTTCTGCAATCATGCATGGATGCAGCTTTGTTATTGCTCTGATGTCAATTATTGTGCAGTATAAACTGCTTCAGATTCTAATGACAGCTCTAATTACTTTTGTATATTTTAGGAATGACGTCTCTTATTTTATTCATGGCACTATACATTGATGCAAATATAGAAAATGTTGTTTCATCTGACTGAAGAATAATTACTTCCCTTTTTACCTGAAATTCAAAAAATTACACCTTCCTGTTTCAAAAACTTGGATCATTTTTGATAATGGAATCTGAACAGTTTCTACAATGGGCCTGCTTTATTTTCTAGGTGCTCGAGACTTTAAGTTGTGTGTTCATTACCTGTTATATTTTCTCCTTTACCACTGAGGCTTATTGAAGGGCCTCCATTAAATTTGTATTGGTGCCCCTGGCAATTTAGTGTTGAGTTTTATTACAGCTATTTCCCTTTTGATCTTAGCTATTTTAAAATCCATATCACCATTTTAATCTTCAGCCCTCATTAATTCTGCCAACAAATAATAATATATTATTTTGTCCTTCTTGGGGTGTTTTTGGTAACCACATAGTCACACCTGCAACAGCAAATGAAGTTGGAACCCCACCCTTGCATTTTATGAATTCTAAACTTCCACTGTAGGTCAATGCTTCAGACTTGCACTGTCTAATAATATAATTATTAGTCACATCTGGATGTTTAAATTCAAATTCAAACATAAATACATTAAGTTAAAAACTCAGTTCCTGGGATATGCTAGCTATAGTTTAAGAGCTCAGGAGACACATGTGACTGGTGGCTGGCATATTGGACAGTGCAGGTAGATGTAGAATATCTTAATCATCACAGAGAGCTCCACTGGCGAACACTGCTGTGTATGGAGACTCATTTGATTCAAGGACCTCAACTGTGACTCTCACAGTGAAAGCAAAAGTTTCCTGAATAACAGCATATAAAACATTATCTGTTAGAGCACCATGTTCATGTTCTCTTCTGTTTATACAAATGACTTTGTCAATTTTATCAGTTATATAACTAGAACTCTCATACTGCAACATAAAACTTGTACCTTTTATCCCATTTATAGCTATTGTAATAAAATTGGACTTCACAATAAATTTTAATGAATCCAGTGTGATAAAACACAGTGCTTGCAATTGTCCTCCTTAAAAATAGTGTTGATCCATGATGAATTTTAAACATATCAACCTTACAGTTTACATTGCTAAGTGTAGCCATAGCTCAACCATCACACCCTTTGTAGTCATTCAAAATAATACTTCAAAAACTCCTGAAAATGGTATTGAAGGATTCTATTCATATGGAATGACCTCTAGAAATTTTTCTTCAGGATCCACTATCACTTTGTTGCTAGTTTTATCTCTGGAAGTTTTTAAATGTCCAAAATTAAAACAAAATAATCTTTCCAAAATGAGTATATGACAGCATGTCACAATCTCTCCTAAAGCATTACTGACTTAGCTGCTTGGTAGCACCAGTTTCTTTCACTCATTGCTGTATGGCCTAAATTATTTCTTGCATAGACATCACTGCCACATTGAGGGTGTGATAGGAATCCTGATAAACCACATTGTTTGCAGACATTTCCAACATAACAATGTGACTTTTTGATGCTTTGGCATTCATCAAATTTAAAGTGTGAGAAAATATTTTTTACATGTATATATTCTGCTAACACATTCTCTATCAGCCATTTCTAATAGTAACACCACAATACTCACTCCAAAAAATATCTCATAATGACAGGGCGACAAGAGCTCCAGTATTCTCTAGGACACCAGGTTCATAAACATCATCTACTGCAAAAAATCACGAAGGTACTGTGTATCGTAAATCTAGTCAGCCAGAAAGTTATGTTTAATTGAACCATCTATTATTCATTGGTAACCTTTTTTTTAAATCAGAGAAACCAACCTCACTTCTGAGAGAGTGTGTGGGTATTCCATCTGCTGTCAGCTTTCTGCCTGTTGTGAACCACCGCAGGCACGAGCAGGGAGCATGCAGATTTTGTTTCACTGATCACCGCAACCATCGCTGTAGTGTCATCTGATAGCACTACAATGCTACCATCCACAAATCTAACCAGTTTCTCAGGGAATACTTCTGGTTTCCTCTGGCTCGATTTCACAGCCACATCTCTAGATCTGACCCCCACTTTCTGCTGCACTGGTACCTCCATAAGTGGGTATACAAGAGGTCAGTCCAGCAGGCAGAGGATTGGTCCCTGGTGGGAAGAGTCACAGGAGTGTTCCTAAATCAATTTAAATATAATGTTTAAGGTATTCTGAATAGTTCTGATATTTCTAGCTTCTGTGGTAAAATTTTTCCAATTTTTTTGATAACACTCTCATAGTGGTTTGTGTGTGTGTGTGCATGCGTGTGTGTGTGTTAGAGAGAGGGAGAGAGAGAAACTTGAATTATGGACATGTTCATATACTAGGGTTTTAATAAGTCCTATACCCATTCTTAATGTTAATTTCCTTCTGGTTTCTAAACTTCTACTGGAACCACTATTACTGTTTCTTAAGTTGCTGAGTGTGAAACCATCACTATCTCCACGCTTGATTTTAATCATAAATTGTATTCAAGCTTGTAGCACATAAGGGATTAAAAAGAAAGAAAGAATGGAAGGGAGAGAAGAGAGAAGGGAAGTTGGGAAGAAAGAAAAGACTTGATCAGTTTCTTCATAAGACAAATACAACCTTACTTGGAGAGGTACCCTTAATGTGAAGACTATATAATTGAAGTAGTGTCCTCTCCCCTGGAAATTAAGGATCTATTTAATAATAGTCACTGATTTTTCTTACCTAATAATGAATAATCACTCTAATAGGTACTAGATTTCTCCTGGACACAGGTGGAGACAATAAGGGTTATTCTTAGAGGTCACGGGCTTTAAAGAATAACTGAGTTCTCTCTCCCCAGCTCACCTTCATCTCAGGTCCTATCTCTTTTCTCCTTGTGACAACTAAAACTCAAGCTCCTTGCTTCCTAAACCCTTAGGTCACATTGGTATCAGCATCTGTTTATTGCTTTGTTTTGATTTCTCTGTCTCTGTGCCTCTTTCTCTTTTTCCCACCTGTCTCTCTAGACGTAAACTCTGTATTTTTTTTAGATTTAAACTTTAGTAATATTTTTCTAAAATGATTAATTACTTAGTATATGATGTTTTTATGAAAAGGTAGCATTGATTATATTTTATTTATACAGCACAAGGTTTTATGAATTTGTTAATATTAGGGGAAAAAATAAGATCAGTTAAAAAATCAAGCATTGTAAAGCATCATAATTTACTATTCAATTACAGCTGTTTGTAATAGAGCATTTTTCTTCAATGAATAATAAAAACAAGGATCATATCAATCATTTTAGAATCAATAATTCTTTGAACTTCCATGAGAGCTGATGTGGATTATAATTATTTTCAAATAATCAATTAGGCTGCTATTTTGTCCTAAAGTGCTTTTTCAGGTTTTCTACTTCTTTCCCCATTATTTCTCATCTTTCTTTATCATATTACCTTTTTCAATTATGAATTCTGTCACCTCTTGTGGATATAATTTACTATTAAATGGATCTACTAGTTCTTAAAAATCATGCCCTATTTTAAATACTATGCTTATCTTTGACGAACTGCCTTATGTCAGAAAGTGAGGTAGACGTCGGAGAACTGTGGTAGCAAGAGGTAACCATACCTGTTTCTTCCACATGGACACACACCCACATTGCACACACATGCACCCATTCATAATAGCAGAACATAAAAGGGGCCTGCTCGGTTCAACTTCAGGTTTCCCATCCATTTCACTCAAAGACAAGAAAAAATTAATAAAAGCAATAAAAAATTAAAACATATTTACCAGATAGGCAACTATAAGCCATCAAATAGCCACCTCTCATGCTTGTCCTGGGCCTATTTCCCCATCTATAAAATTATTCATACAACTAAAGAATAAGTGGGAACCATGATGTTACAGAACAGACCTGGGGTGGGGTGGGGGGACAAGATACTGTTATTGAATGGAGCCCCCCTCTCCCAGCGTCCTCCTGTACTAGGTTTGCCTTGCCCACCACCAGGAAATTATGGCTCTCAATGCCAGAGTTTAGTGAAAAGGAAAGGAACTATTTATTCAAAAGTTATACAGGCTTAGAGTAATGACTTAATGTCTTTGTTAAAATCCTAAAGTCCCTTAAAACACCCACAAACACACAGTCCTTCCTTTCTCCCTTTGCCCAGTCATGGGTACCCTATCTCAGGAAAAAAATGAAAGTTTGTGGCTCAGCTAGCCCCTGGTTCTTCCCAGTAATCAGTGCTCAGCAGGCAGATTTCCCAAAGTTCCCAGCACCATCAGTTGTGCTGCTGGGATATCCAGTTCTTAATCTAAACCTTTGTAGCGCCTTCTCATGGCCTGCCAGGAAGAGTCCTTTCAGCCCTTTCCTTCCTATAACATCTCTCCTGCATTCTTCCAAATAAAAATGTGAAAAAATCCTTGGTATTCATGCTGTCTGTCACATACTGGACCCAATAAACAGAGACAGGAATTGCATTTTTGCAGGTGCTTTATTCAGATGGCTGGAGATCTGAGAAGACAGCAGGTTCATACCCTAACAGACCATCTTAAGTTCCCTTTTAAAATGGCCCTTTTTATAAGAAGAACAAAGTGTGGGTAAGGAGCTTGGAATTCAGGGAAAAGTTAATTGGGTTAAAAATACTGCAATATTCTCATCCTGGGTAGTAGTCTTTAGCTGTGCATCCTGAGTGATGGTCCTCTCACTCTGGAGCACAATGGCTCAGATACCGTCTTGAATTGTTTTCAGTCCTGAGGCACAAAGGTGGAACTGCTTCTGGTCTCCTGGATTCAGGGTGGGTCATACATTCGGTTCCTTGAACAGTAGCTTTTACATTCATTGATTACTAAGCTTGTTAGCTATTACTTAGACTAAAATTTTCCAACTCTGGAGTCCCCTATCACAAACTGCTAACAGAGAGCCCTGCATCACTGCTACATCTTGCTTTCCTCGCTTTCCTGCTTCCTAAGCCACATGGCAAAAGGATCCCCAAAACCACGTGGTTCCCCCAAAACTGCCCAGTTCCACACAAAACTGTGTGGTTCCCTACCTCACCAAAACGGCGTGGTTCCAACTGCCATGGCTGCCATGGCTGCGTTTAAATCCTGGTACGTATCTTCCTCCTCATCCCTGTTTCCAACTCCTCCCACAATCGGCTACACCTGCCAGCATTCTCGTGTTTTTCCAGCTTTTCTGGACTGCCATAACAAGTCTGGGCAGGCATGGCCCTGTGGTGTGGAGCCAACCATCTGCAAGCTCTCACGCAGGCTCTATAACCAAAGGCAGTTGCCTCCAAGTTACGTCATGGGTGGAAGTCACTCACACCCATCTCCCCAGCTCAAAGCTTGGCCAGAGAGAGCTACTTAACATATCTACGAAACTAACCAAAAGTTATAGATATGTTAAATAACCAATTTTGCCATTATTTGCAAAATGATTGATATGCAAAATAACTCTCATAGCCCTGCTCCATGTGTCCCATCCCCCAGTTCAGACTTGTAGGGGTGAGGACATCCTACATTTTTAATATTTCCTGGACACCCTGAGTCCTGGACCCCATTACAAATCCCTCTTGTAGGGGGTGCTTGGCTGTACTCAGTTACAATATTTCTTTAAACTGATTTCAATGTTATAAAAACATGTGTGTAGAGTTGTAGCAATTATCTATATATATCTTCCACCAAAGAAGGGGAAGAATCCCCTTTCTGGGATGAAGGGCAATATTTTTAATAATTTGGAAGATATTTCCTGAGGAATCAACCATTCGAGTCTATTAACTTTCTGCAGTTGAAGACTTTATCTTCAATAATTGTTAACATACTGTCAATTTATTTTCTTGTTTTCACACCTTCCTTTCCCCATATTTTATTATTGGAATTCTTTTTGCGGGACGGAAGGGGGAGTGTGTAAGATAAAAAAAATTTCTTTTTATTTTACATGGGTTCTACTTCCTCAAGCTGCATTGTTTTGGTTGACTCCTCCCTCAGCCTTTATAGCTTCACATCACTCATTAAACCTAGCTTCATAAGTTGGGCAACTACTTGCTAAGGGCTTGAACTACATTAAAAATTCCCATTCATTTCTCATGTGGTGAAGTTCTCCCCTCAATCGGGGAATGCAGGAAGCTGAAGAGATAAGCCTGTAAATAGTCACAGTAACAAAAAGGAAAGAGGTGAAGAGATGGGGTGGAGGGTGCTATGGGAACATAGCAGGAGCACCTAATTGGCTGTATCTCTATATGTTAGAGCATGAATGTGCCCATTAAATTAGAGCTTTAAAATTATGCCATCTTCATCTTCACCTAAAATGAAAAGACTTTCCTATTTCTCTCTTCCAGATTCTTGCTTCATTAATTATCCATTGTTTTTTTAAATGTTCATCTTCTTTTTCTCTTTCAGTCTGCAAATATGTTTAATTGTTCTTGTCCTAATAAACAACAACAAAAAAAAACTTGTATTAACAATTCCTCCCTCTTGTTCTCCTGTAATTTCTCTCTGTCCTTCCAAATTTCTAAAATCATTGACAGTGGTCTACATTCCTCTCTTCACTTACACTCACCAGCACATTGGACTCCAACCTCCACTCACCATCATACTACCTAAACTTCTTTGTCAAAGGTGAACAATAATGTGCTAAATGAATGTCCAGTGGCATCTCCTTACCCTTCCCCTGCTTGATCTCAGGAAAGATATGATTCTGTTGTAACTTTTTCCCTTGGGCTCTGGCGCACAGCCCTGGTCTACTTGGCTGTGTGGGTTTTAGAGGTTGGACTAAACCAGTTTATTGCCTTTGTCCAATACTCTCTTGAGTTCCTAGTTTTTTTCTTATTGATTCAGATGAGCTATGTATATATTTTTTAAACAGCTCTTAGAGTTTTACACCAGTTGTAAGTTTTTCTCCCATTTTGTTTGTTTGAATATTTTAATTATAAAAATTAATTAGCAATATTAATATTAAATATACTCAGCTTCATTGGATAGATTTTAGGCTTCTGAAGCTTAATTTCCAAGGTGAAAAATAATTATATCATCATTTACTAAAATATTTTATGTCAGTTTTGACTATAAATATTAATCACTGAGAATTAAATTTCCTAGACCAGATAACTACTTATTAGAAATGTTATCTTCATTATGAATTCTCATATGTATTTGGCCTATTTCTGAATTTCTAATTCTGTTCTATTGATCTGTCTCATCTTATATGAATACCAAAATTTTTATTTTTTAAAAATTTATTTCTATAGCTATAAAATACATTTAATAACTCATAGGTCTAATTCTTTTTATTACTCTCCCTCTTCAGACATTTTTGTTATTCCTAAACGTCTATTTTCTTCATGTGAATGTTAGAATTCAGCTTGCATAGTTTCAAAAATAACTCTATATTTTTTTATCATAATTATTTATGATAATCTGGGGGAAATAAGATATCTTTACACTAACATTTTTATCTCTCCAAAAACATTGTTTGCTTTTCTACTTGTTCAAATCCCTTTCATACACATCAGACTCAGAACTCCAAAGTGGAAATGATTATTTCTTTGCCACCACCGCCTACACTGCTCAATTTTCCATTTGGATAAAATGTAATGGTAAGAAATGTGCTAGAAGTAGTGAACATAAAATTGGCTGTGTACACTATAAAGCATAAGTCCCCGTTCTAGTTTTTCTGTGACATTAACAAACTATAATTTTTTCCAGTAGAGAAAAAATTTTGAAGAAAAACCTATAATCTCTTTTTTGGTACTCATTAATGACATGCAATTTCTACTTAATGACCTTCTACTGTCCTTATTTTAAAATTTTAGTTCATATGTACAAATTAACAGAGATCACTATTTGTGTAGACATTTTCATTTTTTCACATTTCAATCATAATTAATGTTCTCATAATTATTACTATTTAAAAGTTATAGAACATAGTGAAAACTTAGTTTTTCCTCCTTAGCATCTTCTCCATGTCACAACTGCTCCAACAGTCTTTGTGTTTGTTCTCTTCTTTCTTTCTTCCATATCCCTCTTTTCCTGCCTCTTCCTTTTTCTCATTCATAATTCCTGAGAGAAGTTGTCCAAAGTCACGTGCACCCAAAGAGTGAGAGAAGCAACTAGACCCAGTATGAAATGATAATTCAGGGGAAAGCATCCAGTAAAGCTGAGAGCTGGGAGGAGGTGGCAGACAATGGGGAAATAGGCAAATGGTTAGAAAAAAACACTGAAGATCACACAAAAGGAGAGCAGCAAATCCAAATCTCCTCCCAAAGTGCCCATTGTGATTCAGGATGATAGCTTTCCTACTCCCCCACCCCCCCAAAAGATCCACACCCTCTAAAGGTCCACCAGCAACGGAGTGGTCTGCAGCCCCAACGCACCAGTGAGCTAGCCCTTCCTGTCAAGTCCCTAGCACAGTGGGAGGCAGAGTACACTGAAGCCCATAATAGAGTCCTAGGCAGGCCCAGCCCCAGGAAGAGCAAGAGAAACCCATCCTTGACAGGCCAACCAGGGTCTCCCAATAGAAAGACAGCAGGCAGCCCAATGGTGTGATCAGACACCCTTTGGATCCTGATGGGTCACAAGGCTTCCACCATCATCATTTCCTAGGTCGTCCAGCACGGGGTTGCACTCCCGTGACAGACAGGTGGACTTGAGCAGAGGGAAGGACCTGATTTACTTGCACTGTGATCCCCTTTGCTCCACCCACTCTGACCTTGAACCCTATGCATTGTGACCTCCTTCGTTCCCCCTCTTCCCACTGTGATTGGCATGTCTACAAGGGCTGTTCCAAGTCAATAGAAAGGAGAAGGGTTGGGGTTAGGGGACTTAAGAGTAGAGTCAGACAGTGCCACTTGACCACTTGTCATAAAGCCAGTGCCAGCAATAACAATTGATCATGCTCATTAACTTGGGCTTTCAAATAAAATGAGAACTCCCATGTACCCAGCCCGAAGTGCATGTCTTCATCACTTAAAAGCAAGTCACATTTGGAAACTATCCTTTCTTTTTTTCTTCCTATTTTTGTTTATACGAATATCTAATTTGCAAGGACAAGTGTATGGGAAGGGTTTTAGCACATTAATGAATCTTTAATTAAGAAAGGATAGTTTGGTAGTCTATTTAAAAATGTTTTGGGGAAATTCACTAGAAACATTAAACAGTAGGTTTTTGGTGAGCTTAGCTTCTGTATTCCTAGTGTTGCCCAGAAAAGGGACAGGGCTCTGTAGCCCCCAAAACAGATGAACACCCCATGCCTATACCTCCCTCCCCTCAGCTAAGTCCCAGGGCATTATGAACCTGCCCAGAGACCAGGCTAGTTCTATAGGCTCAGAGACCCTAGGGAGGGTGCCGGTCCTGCCTCTAGTATTTTGGCAGACAGGGAAAGTGAACAGACTTTCCTTTCCCGTTCTCCTGTGGGTGGTTCCCTACCAGCCAGGCTTGCTACTTCTAGAAGAGAGCGAGGAGTGGATGGCACTCCCTGAGATTAGAAGGGATGTAAGACTTGCTCACTACGTTGCTGTTAGCACAAAGAAATCCAGGAGAGAGTCTGGCTCCAGGACTCAGCTACTAGCCTAGTGTTGTCAGAAGGTGTCTGTGGAGTGCCATCTCTGTCGATCGCATCAGCTTAGTAACTAAAGCTGGTGCATTTCCTTTGTGAAATCACTGCCTTGGGAGCAGACCATGCTGAATAGGTACAGGAAAAGACAAACTGTACATTGCAAAGATTGGTGATGACAGAATGATTCCTCATAGACCTAGGCTACTCTTCACTCTTTTTCCAGACAGAGGACCTGGGATGAAGGCAGTTTCCCCTCTGTCCCTGGAGCCTAGAGATTTGCTTTGGCTCCTTGAGGTGGAACAATTTAAGAGGGCAGCTGCCCAGAGCAGTTGTATGTGTGGGTACAATCCCGTTCCTCTCAGGCTTTCTCTAGTCTTTTCTGTTGCACTGTGCCTTAACCAGTGCGGAGCCAGCCAGACAACCTGCCCACTCAGTAGATGAGTTTGGAGTGGTTGGTGTGACGTTTTTGTGATTAAGGCAGCTTGTAGTCCCCAAGATGACAAACTTGGTTTTAGAAGCTCACTCCACCTTTGGTTTACCTGGCTCTCGGTCTTGCCCTGTGAGAATGTAGGCCAGC
>PVKM010049661.1:0-10894 GCA_004027735.1 Carollia perspicillata
TTTTTTTTTAAGTTCAAAGTTTTCGCAGATGTGGGAGCCAGTGAGTCCAAGTCTCCTTTTCAAGCTTCACATAGCTCAGAGTGTGCCTTTGGCAGTTCTGAAATGGGGAAAAACATATTCTCCTAAGTCCCCGGGAGGTGATTAACCCTCTGTTCAGGGAGGTCCTTCACCTCAGCCAGGTCTTTCACCAGCTTGTTGGATTATAGACCTAAATGATTTAACAGTTTTCTCCTTCATTTTTAATAAAAGTTGTAACATTTCATGACTTTACTTACAAGATCAGCTAACTAGGAAAAAAAGGTTAAGTGTGGGTAATCTGGTTTGTACTACGAGTAATAATTTGAAATCACATGAGAATGATTTAAAAAAAAACTATGGCTAACGATAGGTATTTTTCAATGTGCTTATATTTTCTTATTTACAATAAATTTGGCTGGAAAATAATTGACTTTAGACAAAAATAACACTGGAGTTTATAACACATGTAAAAGTAAAATGCATGGCAATAGCACAAAGGTTGGGAAGGGAGAAATGGAAGAATACAATTGTAGGTTCTTACATGAAGTGGTATAATATAACTTGCAGGTAGACTATGATAAGTTAAAGTTATATACTATAAACCCTATAGTAATAACTAAAATATCAAAACAGTTATAGCTAAAAACCAACAAAGGAGATAAAGTGGAATCAGAAAAATTATTGTTATTGCAAAGGCAGAAAAAGAAAAAAGAAAAAATCAGTAGGGACAAATAAAAAAATAGTGAAGCAATAAGCCCAACTATATCAATAATCACATTTAATGTAAATGGCCTAAACACTGCAATGAAGTGGCAGAACTTGTCAGATTAGATTAAAAAAACAAAACTCAACTATATGCAATCTTGGTTAAAAGTAAAAGGGTGGAAACAGTATACCATGTTGACACTAGCTTAAAAAAACAGCTGGCCGTGTTAATATCAGATAAAGCAAGTCTCAGGACAGAGTTACAAAGGTGAAAAAATATTAGACAATGACAATGGGGTTAATTCAAAGGTGAAAAAATATTAGACAATGACAATGGGGTTAATTGTAATAATTCTAAATATTTATACCCCTATGACAGAGCTTCAAAATACACAAAGAAAAGTATAACTGTAAGGAGACATTTTGAAATCCACAAATGCAGTTGGAGATTTCAATATGTCTCTCTCAATAATTGACAGAACAAATAGGAAAATCAGTAAGTTATGGAAGACTTTAACGGCTCAGTTGTTAGATCAACTCAGTTGATCTAACTCAGTTGATCTAACATTCATAGAACACACCACCTAACAACAGCAGAATACACTTTCTCTTCCAGTGCACACAGAATATTTACCAACATAGTTCATATTCTGGGCCATAAAACAGGTTTTAATGCATTTAAATTTATTCAAGTCATACAAAGCATCTTTGAGAATTTGTATGATGATTTTCCTGAGACATCATCAGGTATTTAAAAACTAACACATGGCTCAAAGAGGAAATGACAAAGTATATTTTGGGGGGTACAAATGAAAACACAGTTTGTCAGTGTGTGGGATGCAAGCTCCTAAAGCAAGGCTTACAGGAAAACTTACAGCACGAAATGTCTCAAACTGATGACCTCCATTCTCACTTAGAAAAAGATCAAAGTAGAAAGTAAAAGAAAAGTAAGTAAAAGAAAGGATAGAATGAAGATCAGAGGAGAAATCAAATAGAAAACAGAAAAAAAAGAAAATTAATAAAACCAAAAGCTGGTATTTTGAGAGGAGCAATTAAATATATAAACCTCTAGCAAAACTGATTAGGAAAAAGAGAAGACACTAATTACCAATATCAGCAATGAGAACAGTGACATACTTATTAAAAGAATAATAAAGGACTTACAACAAATTCAACAACTGAGATGAAATGGACAATACTTTGAATAACCTACTGAAATTAGGTACTCGCCAACCTTAGATATTATTCCTTAAAGAGAGGTGTTATAAAATGAAAATTCATCTGACCATGTTTCTTTTATTTTTTTTGCTTTTCTGGAGAAATTAATATGAAATGTAAAAATCCCCAAGAATAATGTCTTTGGGTAACCCTATTTTACTGTTACATAATCAGTTTTTTAGAATCCTTGGAGAAGTACTTACAAGAATTTTTTTCTTTGCAGATGATCAAATATCTTATTTTAAAATGTTGAATATTAAGTCTGGAGGTAGGAGGTTAGAAGGTTTGTTCAGTGGCTCTGTTGCGCATTTCATAAAATATCTAGCTTTAGCTTGCTTACCTTCTCTTCCCTACTG
This sequence comes from Carollia perspicillata, assembly GCA_004027735.1. Lineage (NCBI taxonomy): Eukaryota > Metazoa > Chordata > Mammalia > Chiroptera > Phyllostomidae > Carollia > Carollia perspicillata. Next base: position 2,298 of record PVKM010049661.1, read on the forward strand.
TTGTTCTGAGTCTTACCTTGAATTTTTAAGGCTTATCCTCTGCTACTTGTGAGAAATATGGCTGCCACAGGTGCAGATATTGCCCGTATATAGCTCACTGGCTAGTGTGTTGGGGGTTCCCAAGACCAATAGAGGGTCCATGATTTGCCAGGAGGACTCACAGAGCTCAGCATAATAGATTTATTATAGCAAGAGGGCACAGAGCAAGACCAATAAAGGCAAAAAGGCAACAGGGCAAATCCTTGAGGAAACCAGGCACAAACTTCCAAGAGTCCTCCCTGTAGATTCACATAGGAGGTCCTTAATTCCCTCAGCAATAAGTTGTTACAACACATATGAAATGCTGTCTATCAGGGAAGCTCACTAGAGACTCAGTGCTCAACGTTTTTATTGGGGATTGATCACGTAGGTAACTCAGACTAACAAGTACCAAAATTCCAGACTCCCAGAAGGAAAGCAGATGTTCATCATAACCCACACGGTGTGCACAAACAGTTTAGGTGTAGTGAGATACTATTATGAGTTCTGGGAATGATGGGAAGGAACCCTACTGAAATCTAAATTTCCAAATTCAGCCAAAGACCAACTTTTCCTGAAGGCTGGCTTTGTTAATTCTTTTCTGCATAGCTAGACAAAGATTAAAAACATTTCATGTATCTTTTTTATTAGGAATGAAAATTTTTCCTGCTTTCCCTTTTGCCAGAACGTCTCAGTACTATTAGCTAGGTTGGGTTGTTGCCTATATCATAACTGCAGTAAGGCTAAGATGTTAAATATTTGACATTTCCAGCCTTTATAGTGGAAGACAGATGCTGCCAAGAAGGAAGAAGAGCAGTGGGAGTTGTGGGAGAATGTCTGTTAGGAAGTTGAATGTTTTCTGACTCTTAATTGTCAATCCTAGTATTTTCAAGAGTGAGGTCCTAGGAAAAGTGAGTGCCATGGCCATTTACTTTTATTTTGAAGGACAATAGTGCATATTTTCAGTTATTAAGAGTAGTTTTTGCTGTATCCTAATGTACAAAACAAATTTGTATGCAAGACAAATTATTTAAAATAAAATCTTTATCGATAAACTGAACTGGAAAACAAATCATATGTTACTCCCATTAGTAAACAACAAAGTAACCCTACTCTAAATTACTCTGGTAGTTGATTTATTCGTTTAAAGGACTTGATCTTTATTATAATGTTGAAATATTACTGTCACACAAGAGGTTATGTCTACATTATTATAATGTTGGTTTTCCAAATTGGTGAAATACTGTTATTCAAAAAGGATTTCCTTGTCTCAGAGTGATACAGGGTGCAGCCAAGGGGGGGGGGGCCCAAAAGGGATTTGGAATGGGGTCCAGAACTCAAGGTGTCCAGGAAATATTAAGATATCCTCACCGGCCCCCACAGGTGTGAGTTGGGGGAAGGGACAAATGGGGCAGGGCCATTGAGAGCTGTTTTGCTTACTAACAGCTTTGCAGCTCACCTCTGGCATGGTCATTTAACATATTTATATCCTTTAACTGGTTTCATGGATATGTTAAATAGCTGTGACCATGCTTTGAGCCAGGGAGAAGGGAGTGACTTCCACCCAAGACTTAACTGGGAGGCAACACCCCCTGGTTATAGCACCTGCATGGGAGATTGGAGGTGATTGGCTCCACGCCATGGGGGCCACACATGCCCAGACTCACTATGGCAGCCCAGTAAAGCTAGGATAGGGGAGTCCTGGCAGGTGTAGCCAATTGTAGGAGGAGTTAGAAATGGGGCTGCAAAGAAGACTGGTGTGGGGATTTAAACCAAGATGCGGCAGCCATTAAAGGGGGAAGCACGAGGTCTTAGTGAGAGTGTAGACCCCTTCACAGCTTTGGTGAAGCGGGGGAGCCATGAGATTTTGCCAGAGTGAGGACCCCCCTCACCGCTCTGGTGGAAGAAAAGGGCTACGCGGCTGTGGCGGTGGAAAAGAAGAACCACATGGCAGTGGCAGTGGGGTAGAGCCACGCGGTCCGAGCCGGAGTGCAGATCCCCTCGCAGCATTACAAGGAGGGGAACCATGAGGCTTGGTGAGACTGCAGACCCCCGCAGCTCTGGTGGAGGAAAGAAGAGGCTTTGCCTGGACGGCAACACAGCTGATGGTGCCAGTGACCTGGGGACACGGATGTGTGCTGCTTTTCCTGAGTTACGGTAGCCCAGTTAAGGGCAGGGGGAGAAGGAAGCACTGTGGGCATCAGTAGTTATCCTAAAGGACTTTGATAGTTTAATGGGGACATTGGGTCACTTATTTAAGTTTGTACAGCCTTAAATAAACCTTTCCTTTCCTTTTCACTAATCTCTGGCATTGAGAGATATCTTTCCAATTGGCAGCAGACAGATGAGCCCAGTAGATGGTCTGGACGGTATTAGTATATCATCCTCTGGAGTCCGGGTCCCTGTGTGTGTGTGTGTGTGTGTGTGTGTGTGACTGTTCTGTAACAGTTTTTGATGTCCCTGGGTGGGCCAAATATTGCAGCCCCCCTTGGACCTCTATTCTGTAACAAGAGCAAAGAAACATCCTAAGGGAAACTGACTAAAACCAAGAAAGAAATGGCAAAAGATGTGATTGAAAAGCATGGTCCTTCAGAAAAGGTAATAAATGCCCAACTAGTGCTTCTGGGGATGGAATTTCTAAGGTACAGTTAGCCATGGCTGACATCAAGACAAGTTGCAATGACTAATGACCCCCTCCCACAGCACTGACCAATCAGTGGAGTCCATGACCCTGAAAGGACACACCTGGAAAGCTTATGAATATTCTACTAAGATCCTCCCCTAAAAACATGGCCCTTAACATCCCTTAGGACAGAAGACACAGCATTCTCCCTCTTAGGAGCACTCCTGAGCCTTTCCTTCTCCCCCTACTTCCCCCTAGGCACCTTACCTTTACCCTTCCTAAACTTTACCTTTTTCCCTTCCTTTACCCTTCCTAAACTTTACCTTTTTCCTAAACTCCACGGGCCCCTTTGTTTTTCCTCTGTAACTTGTTTCCGGAGCCCATTTCTTCTGCTGCTCACTTCCTCTACCTCTGTGACTTTCTTTTTTTTTTTTAAGATTTTATTTATCTTTAGAGAGGGAGAGAAATATCAATGTCTGGTTGCCTCTCGTGCGTCTCCCACTGGGAACTGGCCTGCAACCCAGGCATGTGCCCTGACTGGGAATCGAACCACCATCCTCTGGTTCACAGGCCCGCACTCAATCCACTGAGCTACACCAGCCAGGGCTGTGACTTTCTAAATAAACTCTTATAGTTTGAGTGTTGGCTCAGAATTCTTTCACAGCCAGAACTCAAGTACTGAGGTTGCTGAAACAAGGTCCATCACTGGTAACGTTCTCGTGCCATTTTCACCACCACCACCACCAAGACTGAAGGGAATAAAGACACTCCACCCCCCTGTTTTTTGGAGATATTGAGAAAGCCTTCTTACTGGCCATTTTGACAAGTTCCTTATTCTGTTAAGTTATGAGGAGGAAAACTCAAAATTTAGGTATGGTTTTCTTATGCATCTGTAATATTTGGACTGTACTAGGAAGGTACTGAAAGTTGAGAACATGACCAGACATTTCATCCATTTAGACACATGAACTCTTTTGTTTACTTGAGTACAATGAAAGTCTTTTTTAAGGGTGTTTCATTCATTTATGCTATGACATCACTAATATCACAGTGTAATATAAATAATAGAAAACAGAAGATGTTAAGCATCATATTCCTTTTTATAAAAGATTGTATTTATTTGTTTTTAGAGAGATGGGAAGGGAAGGAGAAAGAGAGGGAGAGAAACCTCTAAGTGCGAGAGAGATATCTATTGGTTGCCTCTCACACACCCCCTACTGGGGACCTGGCCCACAACCCAGGCTTGTGCCCTGACTGGGAATGAAACTGGCAACCTTTCAGTTTGCAGGCTGGCACTCAATCCACTGAGCCCCACCAGCCAGGGCAAGCATTGTATCTTTTTAATCATAATGTTCATATATACTGGGCCACATACTCCTTGGGTAATGTATATTGAATATAATTAACTCACCACTAGGCTCATTAAGTGAATGCCATTGTCTAAGTCCTATATGCACAGTCCAGATTACTGGAACTGTAGCTGTTCGCATGTACTCTCAGATATTCTCAAACAGATGAAGTCACAGTGCTGGGGGTGATATCAGAAATATTTGTCAAGTAACTGTTACCACTTTGCAGCCTGCGCTATTTCCCTCTAATTACTAGAGTGTGTACAACTAATTGATCACAGGAAAGATTTCACTTTTCGTTTAGGTGTCTGTTGTCTGGAAGCCTCTCCTATCTCTCCCTAAAACACAGATTTACAACATTACCCTCTGTCATGTAGACTGCCTTCTACCTTTAACTGGATCTTGTGGTCCTAGTTTCTCACTGGCTTCTTGAATTCTTTCCATTCGAAAGGCAGACAAAGCCTGGCCTGGGGTATACATGTGGGGTTCACACTGTGTGCCATGAATGGAGACAAAGTCCTTTGTTGGGGGTGTGACCTCTTTAACAATTAGTGGATCAAAAACTCTTACATTCACAATAGGCAGTAGAATATTTGTTTGGATTTTAAATTTTAACCTCCATTTAAAAAAGATAGCCCTTAAATATAATCTTGACTTTACCATGTAAATGTTAATTGAGTTCAGTTCCATTCTCAAGTTCCTAGAATTATGAGATAGCGCTCTCAAAGACAACAGAATTTCTTATTAAGCTAATGTGCCTCTTTAATGAAATAAATGTTCATGAATTCTTAACTGGAATTCAATAATACAAAAATGACTGAAAAAGCAAGTCTTTGTGACTCATTTAAAGGCATTCCTGACCTGAGCTTTTTTGGTGACAAAACCTGACTTGAACTGATATGAGGCTCTTTATAGTTTTTATTTAGCCCACTCAGTGTCAGTATTCATAGGTTTGCTGCAGAAATGCTGATGTGTTAGATTATGGATGCTGCCCTAGACCCTTGCTGGAGGTGTTTCATAAAATACTGTATGAACACTACATTACTCTTCTAAATCTGAGAAACTCTCAGTATGAAAACAGAGCTGGTCCAGTTTCTCACAAGTGGTTGAGACCCTAAATATAACAAGCAAGAGTATACATAAGAGATAACAGAAGCTAGTTTTTTTTCCCCTTTTCTTTCTCATTCTTTTGCTACTGTCCCTTTGTCATATTGTCCCCTCTCCGCTTTTGTTTCTTCCTCCTCCTTTAATACACAATCAGTATATGCAAAGTCCGGCAAAAAAAGTTCAGCCATTGTTAATATAATCAGAATGGTTTGCATGACGTCAATGTAACCTGGCAGCCAATGAGAGTGTACTGGAATGTGCATACATGAACAATGATGACTTCACTGTACCAGTCAGTAGCAGGTATTGTACTGTGTGGCTGAGACATTGAAAATGACCGAGTAAGCAGAGCAAAAAATCTGCATCAGATTTTGCATGAAGTTTGATCATTCCTCCTTGGAAACTGTTCAGATGATTTGGAAGGCTTCAGCTATGGGTCACTGGTGATTGGAAGTTTGGGAATCTTCTGGAGAAACTTTGTATACTGACAATATCTAAATATTTATCTCTATCCCAGACTTATCCCCTAAATTTCGGACTCATATCTCACTATCTACGTTTTTATTGGAATGGCTAATTAGCATCACAAATTTTACATGTACAAAATTGAACTCTGAAACATTTCAAACCTAACTCCTCACAGTCTTCTCCATTTACTTAATGTTAACTTTATCCTACCCGTTTCTCAGTGCAAAAAGCATCTATATCAGCAAATTCCTTTGGTCCTCACTTCAAAATATTGCCAGAATCTGGTCATTTCCAGCTGTCCCACAGCTACCATCTCGGGCCAAGCTACCATGATTTCTTGCCTGACTTAATGCCATCGACTTCTGATTGTCTCCTTGCTTCTACCTTTGCCTTTCTATAGTCTTTTCTCAAAGCAGTAGCCAGAGTGATTCTTTTAAAAACAGATCAGATCACATTACTCCTCAAAACCTTCGAGTGAGTTTTTCATACCTGTACATGTCAAGACATTTAGCAGTGACCTAAAATATCCTATATAGTTAGTCTTCTATTTTTTTCTTCCTCTGACTTACTGTGTTCCTCTTTGCTATTCCTGGAACAGTCTCCTGCCTTAGGTTTTTTTTTTTTTTTTTCACTCAGAATGTTCTTTCCTGGATATCTGCACAGCTTCCTCTCTTCAGATCTTTGCTCAAAGGACAAACTCTCAACAAATGACTTCCCTGACTATATTATTTTAAATGAGTGCTCTCTATAGTTCCTGATATTCACTAGCTCTCCTTGAGTTATTTTCCTCTGTAGCATTTATCACCTTATGATAACCTATTTTCTTATTTATTTATTGTCTGTCTTTTCTAATAGAACATGAACTCCATGAGGCCAGATATCTTTCTCTGGTTTGTTCACTGCTGTATCATAAGTGCTGAAAAGATTGTCTGGCATATTATAGTCGGTGCACAATAAATATTTGTTGGTTGAGTGAATAAAAACCTAACACCTACCATACCTAGCACATTGAGTTTTAATAAATATTTGAAGGAATGAATGAATGGTTAAATAATTTATAGGTGGATGAACCCATTCTCATCCAATATATTTGACATCTAGCTTTATTTTATTATCCAGCCAAGGTCCATGGTCTGTAGCTCAACTCCTGGTGCAGCTTTCAACTGTTTCTCTTCTACCACATCCACCAAACAAACCTTTGGCTTCTTTGTTATTATTTTTTGGTTGCTAAATGCAACCAGGAAAAAGCTGAAGATCTGACCTCTGGCTCTAGGGGCAGTGAAGAGAGAGAACACCCAGGGACCAGTATTCTCATCACGGGATGATTTATGATTCTGTAGCTTGTATGCTGCAGTGCCAGCAGTCCCTTTGCTTTGGTTAATATCTCTGTTTTCTGTGCTGAAAGGGTACCACTTAAAATGGCTCGTTAGCCCTGGCTGGCATAGCTCAATGAACCAGGGGGTCATTGGTTCAATTTCTAGTCAGGGAACATACCTGGGTTTCGGGCCAGGTCCCCAGTAGGGGGCGTGGAAGAGGCAGCCACACATTGATATTTTTCTCCCTCTCTTTCTCCTTCCCATCTCCTTTCTCTAAAAATAAATAAATAAAATCTTTAACAAAAAAAGTTGTTCTTTATTCTTTAGTTAGTTCAAGAACCTCCAATTGCTAAAAATCTAAGGTGAGCATGGTAAGGAGGTATTCAAATGACTATCTCGAGGTCATAGGAAAAGTCTGGCATTGACTGCACCCCTTTTAGAATTGTTATCAAAATTGATGAAAGGAGTTATTGGAATTGAGAATTAAAGCTTTATAGAAAGATGTTTAGTGCAGTGATTCCTTAGCATTATTGTTTGTGGAAGTTACCTGTGGAGCTGCAGATTTCTGAAAACACCCTAAAAGTAAGTTAATTTTGGGGGTATGTAAGCAAATTGACATGTACTAAGCATTTAAAAAAAATCATGAGGACAACCATACTCAGCCAGTGAGGCCATTAGTCAAGAAGTTCTCCCCCTAACTTATTTTCATCTGTATACATGCTTATTCCCCTTTGACTTCATCTGGTGAAACATCTGATGTGACCTTTGTGACATTGCCTATTAGTGCTACACTTCCTCCTGTATCTTCAACCTCTTCACTGGTTCTTCCCCTCCACATATAAACACAAAGTCCCTTATATATTTAAAATTAAAGCAAACACCATCCAACCCTCACCTTCAAATTTGTTGTCCTAATTTTATTTCTGTTGCCACCCAGGCTTCCAGAAATTAGTCAGCACTTAAGATTCTGTCTGCTTCCTACTCTGCATCAACTTGATTTCTTTCCTTTGACTAAAACTTCTTTGGATACACTTCCTATGACATCCAGGTAGCCAAATCCACATGCTCCTATATTATTGCATGACTTCTCGGTATTGATTGAGAATGATGATGATGATGATGAATAACAATTATTGATTTTTAAATTCTGTATCAGGAACCATAGACTATAGGTGTCTCAAATTAATTTTTGTCAACATTCTGTGAGATATGAACTGTTTATACCTTGTTTTGAGAAGGAAGCTGGGCCTAGAAATATTAAATAATTTATTAGAAGTTACAGAGGTAGTGTTTTAAACCCAGACACCCTGGCACAAAAATCCATACTCTTGGTCTCATGTTCTACCAATCTCCTGTGTGAAACTTCTCTTTCATCCTTTCTCACATAACAGTCTTCTGGTTTTCTTCTTGTTTGTCTGGCTGTTCCTGCATGTGTGTGAATATTTGTGTGTCTGGCTATTTCTTGGTAGTACCTTTGCAGTTTTTTTTTCCTCCTCTAACTTTGAAATTCTAGTGTTTTCTAGGTCTCTATATGTGGCTTTTTAAAATATATATATATTCTTCCCAAGTGTCTCTATCCACACTCATGATTTTGCTCATCACTTACATACTGATCATTTCCAAATCCATTAGTCCTATAATTGAAATGTTTTTTTAAAAAATTCATATTTCATCATTTTAATGTCTTACCCTGGAATTTATCAGGGTCTCCTCATA
>PVKM010049662.1:0-10911 GCA_004027735.1 Carollia perspicillata
GATTTGGTTAGTGTTAGTGTCAGGGTCGGGGGTGGGTTAGGTCCAGGGCCTTCCAGTGCCTTCTCCTAGCCTGCCTTCTCCGCTGAGCCGAAGCACCGCAGTCACTCCGCGCCGCGCCGCCCCGGGCAAACTGCGCGCCTAGAGCTCCCATCCGGGTGAGGGGTGTGAGAGCTGTGTGCCGCCTCCTCTAGTCCTTCAGGCGCCCGAGACGCGGGGGGTCGGGCAGCGGCACCCAGATTACTGGGTTCCAAAGTGGGGTGATGCCGCTGGAGAGGGGGCTCCGGCCCGACAGGACATAGAGACTGAAAAAGGGGAGCTCAGGGGGACACTTCCAAAATTCTGTCACGAATTTGGGGGCCTGCAGTGATGGCAACGGGGTTCTCAGGAGAAAAGAGAAGCCCAGTGAGGAGGGCGCCCGTTTTCATTAATCCTAGTTTCCCAAGGGTCAAGGCTGTGGGACCAGGCTGGCCCCCCTTTCTTCAAGTCCAGCGGTAAGGGCAGGGCCATGTGTGTGGAGCGTGTGCGCTCCTGTCCCAGGGCCTCCGAGGATCACACTCACCTCGTTCTTAAACCGCGGTCGGTCGGGGGTGGAGGGGGCGGTGCTGCAGGTGGGGTGCCCTGACCACCTTCTCAACATCCGCCCGCGCTCCGCTACCTGTCCTGTCTGGCAAGGGGGCCTGGGCACCCGGGACCCCGCGCAAGAGCTACGAGTTCTCTTCTGGTGCTGGCGGGCAGCAGCGCTCAACAGCGTAGAAGGAGGAGTTGAGGGAGCTGGAGAAGCTGACGGAGCTGGAGAAGCTGACGGAGCTGGAGAAGGAAAGGAAACGCGGAGCCGGCGGGAGTGGGAGTTTGCGGCCGCCGCCGCATCCCTAGGCCCCGCCCCCCTTCGGCCCTAGGCTTGCGAGCGGAATGTTTAGCCGAAGGTACACACTACCTCTGAGCCTGCCATGGCCGGGCAGCGAGCAATGCCACCACCCCACCATCCCCAGGCTCTTGTAGCCACCTGGACAAGCCCGGAGACGTTTACAAGTGCGGAAGCTGAGGCTCAGAGAATTTCCCTTACTACTCTTCTGTCCTGATGTAGGAGTGCTCAGGCCACCTCTGAGACAGCTAGAGATATCCTGAACCAGCTCTCCTGGAAGTATCTCTGGAGCTCAGGGTATCTGGAGTAGGATTTCAACTGGAAGGTTTTTTTGTGTTTTTGTTTTTTTAAGTACATTTTATTGAATATGCTATTAGAGTTGTCCCAATCTGTTCTCCCTTTTATGCCCCTCCACCCTGCACCGCCCCATCCTCCATCATTTCCACCCCACCCCTACCACTTAGTTCTTGTCCCTGGGTCATAAATGTAAGTTGTTTGGCTTCCCCATTAACTATACTATTCTTAACCTCCCCCTGTCTGTTTTGTACCTGCCATTTATGGTTTTTATTCCCTGTACCTTTGCCCCCATTCCTCCCCTCCTCCTTCCCCCTGAAAACCCTCCATGTGATCTCATTTTCTCTGCTTCTGTTCCTGTTCTAGTTGTTTGCTTAGCTTCTGTTTTTGTATTTTAGATTCAGTTGTTGATAGTTGTGAGCTTGTTCTTGTTTTACTGTTCATAGTTTTTTATCTTCTTTTTCTTAGCTAAGTCCCTTTAACATTTCATATAATAAGGGCTTGGTGATGATGAACTCCTTTAACTTGACATTATCTGGGAAGCACTTTGCCCTTCCATTCTAAATGATAACTTTGCTGAGTCGAGTAATCTTGGATGTAGCTCCTTACCTTTCATGACTTTGAATACTTCTTTCCAGCCCCTTCTTGCCTGCAAGATTTTTGTTTCTTGGTTTGTTTGTTTGTTTTTTTGAGAAATCAGCTGATAGTCTTATGGGAACTCCTTTGTAGGTAACTTGCTCCTTTCCTCTTGCTGCTCTCAAGAATCTCTCCTTATGCTTAAACTTAGGTAATGTAATTATGATGTGTTTTGGTGTGTTTCTTCTTGGATCCAACTTCTTTGGGATTCTCTGAGCTTCCTGAAGTTCCTGGAAGACTGAGGATATTTTCCTTCATTGTTTGTTCAAATAAGTTTTCAATTTCTTGCTCTTCCTCTTCTCCTTTTTGGCACCCCTATGATTTGGATGTTGGAACATTTAAAGTTGTCCCAGAGGTTCCTCGGCCTCTCCTCAGTTTTTTGAATTCTTATTCCTTCATTCTGTTCCAATTGGATATTTATTCCTTCCTTCTGTTCCAAATTAATGATTTGAGTCCCAGTTTCCTTCCCTTCACTGTTGGTTTCCTATACCTTTCTCTTCATTTCACTTTGCATAGCCCTCACTTTTTCTTCTATTTTGTGACCATACTCAACCATGTCTGTGATCATCCTGATTACTAGTGTTATGAATTCTACATCTGATAGGTTGTCTATCTTCTCCTTGCTTAGTTCTAATTTTGGAGCTTTGATCTGTTCTTTCATTAGGACCATATTTTTTTGTCTTGGTTCAGCTCTTATGTAGTAAGGGGCCGAGGCTTAGATATTCACCAGGGCAGGACAACCCACTTCTATGTATTGTGGTGCTATATGTGAGGGAGGGGTCCAAAAGGGAACATTGCCACTTGCTGGGCTCTTGGCAGGATTTCAGTCACTTCCTCCACTACTCACAAGCAAATTGGGCCCTTCTCATCTAGGACCCTGTGGGTCTCTCCAACAAAGTCTCCTGTGGCTGGGAGTTTCTCCTACTGCTGCAACCACCACAGGTTTTTACCACCAGAGGTTTTGAGGCTTTATTTTCCCTCACCAGAACCCTGGGTGCAAGGTCTGTCTCATTGCTCAGTTGTTCTTCCTGGCTATCCACACACAAATGTGGGACCACCCGGTCCTGTCCACCACCTTGTGCATTCCGGTACTCCAGCTGTTGCCTTGCTGCACATCCTTTCTACCATGGCTGCTCATCTCAGTCCCTCCTACATGTTTGAATGAATGTTTCTTCTTTAATCCTTGGTTGCTGGACTTCCATACAATTCGATTTTCTGGCAGTTCTGGTTTTTTTTGTTTTAAATTTGTTGTTGTCCTTCTTTTGGTTGTGCGAAGAGGCAAAGTGTATCTACCTATGCCTCCATCTTGGCCGGAGTGATCTGTTTTTTTCATTTGGGCCATATTTTTTTGTCTCAGCTTTCCTGTTATTTAGTAAGGAGAAGAGCCTGAGGTATTCACCAGGGTGGGGCAACCCACATTGCTGTGTTGTGGTACTGTATGTGGGGTAGGGGTCACAGAGGGAACAGTGCTGCTTGCTTGACTCTGGCCCTGCTTTCAATAACTTCCTCTGCTACCCACAAAAAAATTGGGCCCCTCCAGTGCTGATTCCTAGGTGGATGGGTTTGTATATGTTCTAGGACTCCATGGGTCTCTCCAACAAACTCTCCTGTGAGGCTGGGAGTTTCTCCTGCTGCCTCAACCCCTGCAGGTTTTTACAGCTAGAGGTTTTGAGGCTTCAGTTTCCTAAGCCAGAACCCTGGGTTGTGTGATCTGTCTCACTCCCAGTTGTTCCTCCTGGCTTATCCACATGTGAATATGGTACCACCCAGCCCTCCAGGCTCCTCCTCCCTTGCCTGGTCCCTTACCTTGCAGTGTACCCTCTCTACCCTGGCTCCCCACCTCTGCCCCTCCTACCAGTCTGGATGAATGTTTCTTCTCTAAGTCCTTGGTTGTCAGATTTCCATACAGTTTGATTTTCTCACAATTCTGGTTGTTTTTTGTTTGTAAATTTGTTGTTATCCTTTTTATGGTTGTGTGAAGAAGCAAAGCATATCTACCTATGCCTCCATCTTGGCTGGAAGTAGTTTTGTTGTTAATTTTGGCTTATCTATTACCCTAAAAATGAGGGGGCTAGAGTCTATGTTAAGATTTGATTTCAGTATTCCACCAGAAACCTGTGTCCAATTAAAAAATGACATGAGCCACATAAGTAATTTGAAGTTTTCTAGTGGGGGACATTAAGAAGTAAAAAGAAAAAACTGAAATTAATTTTAATGATGTATTTTATTTAATCTAATATATCCAAAATATCATTTCCAACAATGTCATCATTATAAAAATTACTAATGAAAAAAGTTATTGAGCTGTTTTACATTCTTTTTCTGTACTAAGTCCTTGAAATCAAATGTGTATTTTACTATGCATAGTTTACTTTGATCTAGCCACTTTTCAAATATTTGGTAACTATTCAGCAGTGATGGGACTTCAGGTAGTATAGTCGCTTTCCTGCATATTTATCTTTATAGCTCTCTTTTATATGCCCTTCAGTATTTTGGCAGGGAAAAGTAATAGTTCTCAGATACAGAATTATTAACATTTTGTTGTATGTCCTTCTAGAATCTCTTCCATTTGTTATGCTCATAAAAGTGCACATCTATGGGTAACAAAATGAACTGTTTTGTGATCTCTTTTTTTGTATCGGATAGCACAGCTCCACTAGAGTCCATTTGAGAAGATACCACTTTGCAATCTAGAGTCATATACTCTATAAAGATCTTTTCTAGACTCATCCCAATGCCTCTGGTATTCTTTGTGGATTTAGCAAGCTATTTTAAAATTGGACAAGCAGCTTTCTAGTCAGTAGACCGAGGCTCTTGTTACTAAAAGTTAAGTTCAGTAAGAAAGGTCCTCTTGCTCATCCACTTTCTACACTTGGTTCTCATTGTATGTTTGAGTGTATCCTATAATGTCACCTCCAACACTCAATTAGCAAATACTGAATCATTACTCCTAGGGGAAATACAAGATTAGGTTCTGGCAAATTTCTGGTCACAACATTTCCACCAATGATAAATATCGATACATAACCTGTTTTATGAACATTTCTTTCTAAAGACACTTTATTAGTATGTGAGGTTGATTCATTAATGTTGAACTCATGACCAACTGCACCATAACTCTTGTCTGAACAAAACTTATCTAACACATTTTGTTTTCTCTGTAAGGCACATCACTACCTTCTTATACTCAGGAACATGAGACAGTACTTCTGCACATGAGTGCCATTTTAAATGGTGAAATCACCAACAACGAAAAAACACATAAAAATGTTAAAAAATATGTACTAAATGGACCAGGAACAAGACAATTGTTTAGAGAGCCAAAAATAGAAGGCAAGTGTCATCTAATTTGACCTCAGCTGGAAATGCGTGCATCAGGTGACTCATATTTTTTTCTGCTTTGTGCGTATTCGCAAAAGCACTGCAAGTATCAATTCTAGTAAGCAGGCAGTTTTACAAATATAGAATCCACAATTAGTAGGAAATGACTGTATAATTAACCTTGACCAAGCAGTTACTATGGGACAAACACTGCTCTAAGTATTTGGCATGTCTTATTTAATATTCACATCCACCTTCTAAGGTAGGTGTTCAAAGCATGTGAACTCTAGCATCTTGGCATTTCTTCCCTTCTTCATCTTAGATCTTCAGCCATGGTCATTGGAATAGATTTGAGCTACATGACTTCCTGGCCAGCTGATTTCCAGAACAATGAAACAGATTATCAGACAGCTAAACCCTGATGTCCTACAGATAGTCCTGAGATAGTTTCTTTAAAAATGTTTATTTAATTAATATTAATTGTAGGGCCCATATTCAGAAAAGGCTAAGAAAAAATAGATTCTTTAAGGACTGGAAGTACACAGTTCTGCTTTTCTCCTCCTGGATCCCATGCCAAACTGTCTCCAAGTCCTGTCGGTGCTTCTTCTGTCATTTCATTTTCATACTGCATCTCCTCCTGTTCCCTCTGTGCCAGCAACCTGGATTTGGCTATCAGTATGGCTTGCCTAATTTCCTGCAAATCTTCCTCATTCCTTCATGCACATGACTGCCAGGATCATCTTTCTTAAATTATTTTTTTGACTTTGTCACGATACTGCTCAAATGCCAATAGTTTGCTTCCCATTCTTCCTTCCTTCCTTCCTTCCTTCCTTCCTTCCTTCCTTCCTTCCACTTTCCAATGGAAATATGTGAGCCATGCATATAGTTCTAAAACTTTTAGTAGTCACATTAAAAAAAAAAAAGCATAAAAAAGCAACAGGTGAAATTAATTTTAATAATATATTTTAGAGAGCCCTGTGAGGTGTGGCTCAATGGATTCAGTGCCAGACTGTGAAACGAAGTAGCTCTGGTTTGATTCCCAGTCAGGGCACATGCCTGGGTTGTGGGCCACTTCCCCTGTAGGGGCACTCAACAGGCAATCACACTGGTGTTTCTCTCACTCTCATTCTCCCTCCCTTCCCTTGTCTAAAACTATATATATGTATGTGTGAGTGTGTGTGTATATATATATACACATGTATATACATATATGTACACACACATATATAATATAGAGCCCAGTGTAACCAAAAGAATGTAATTTCAACATGTAATCAGTATTTTAAAAAATTATTAGTTTTTCCTCTATTTTTCTCCTTTTTTAAATTTTTAAAAACTATTTTATTGTTGTTCAATTCTAGTTGTCTGCATTTACCCCTACCACTCCCCTTCACCCCACCCAAACCCTCCTCTCTCCCTGGCTTCCAACCTCCCCCTTGGCTTTGTCCATGTGTCCTTCATAGTTGTTCCTGAAAACCCTTCCCCCACTGTCACCTATCCCCTCCACTCTGATTGTGGTTAGATTGTTCTTAATTTTAATGACTCTGGTTATATTTTGTTTGCTTTTCTCTTTTGTTGATTATGTTCCAGTTAAAGGTGAGATCATATGGTGTTTGTCGCTCACCACCTGCCTTATTTCATTTAGCATAATGCTCTCCAGTTCCATCCATGCAGTCCCAAAGGGTAGGAGCTCCTTCTTTCTGCCGCGTAGTATTCCATTGTATAAATGTACCATACTTTTTAATTTTATTTATTTATTTATATTTTTATTGTTGTTCAACTACAGTTTTCTGCCTTTTACTCCCATCCCAGCCCACCCCCCAAGTCCTCCCCACCTCCCTCCCATTTCCTCCCTCCCTTGTTATTGTCCATGTGTCCTCTATACTCATTCCTGCAAACCCTTCCCCTTTACCCCTGAAATTCCCTCCCCTCTCCCCTCTCCTCTGGTCACTGTCAGCCTGTTCTCTATTTCAATGTCTTTAGTTATATTTTACTTGTTTGTTTGTTTTGTTGATTAGGGTCCTGTTAAAGGTGAGATCATATGGTGTTTGTCTTTCACCATCTGGCTTCTTTCACTTAGCATAATGCTTTCCAGTTCCATCCATGCTGTTGCATAGGGTAGGAGCTCCTTCTTTCTTTCTGCTGCACAGAAATCCATTGTGTAAATGTACCATAGTTTTTTAATCTAATCATTTACTGATGGGCACTTAGGTTGCTTCCAGCACTTGGCTATTGTAAATTGTGCTGCTATGAACATTGGGATTCATAGGTTCTTTTGTGTTGGTGTTTCAGGGTTCTTAGGATATAATCCTAGCAGTGGAATTGATGAGCCAAAGGCAGTTCCATTTTTAGTTTTCTGAGGAAATGCCATACTGTTTTCTATAGTGGCTGCACCAGTCAACATTCCCACCAACAGTGCACTAAGGGCCCCTTTTCCCCACATCCTCTCCAACACATGTTCATTGATTTATTTATGATGGTCATTCTGACTGGTATGAAGTAGTATCTCATTGTGGTTTTAATTTGCATCTCTCTGATGTCTAGTGATGCTGAGCATCTTTTTATATGCCTCTGGGCCCTGTGTATGTCCTCCTTGGAGAAGTATCTGTTCAAGTCCTTTGCCCATTTATTAATTGGTATGTTTGTCCTCCTGGAGTGGAGTTGTGTGAATTCTTTATATATTTTGGAGATCAAACCCTTTCTGAGGTATCATGGGCAAATATGTTTTCCCATGCAGTTCGTTCTCTTTTCATTTCAATGCTAATTTCTTTAGCCATGCAGAAGCTTTCTAATTTGATGAGGTCCCATTTGTTTATTCTTTCCTTTATGTCCCTTGCTCTAGGGGACATATCAGTGAAAATATTGCTACATGGAATATCTGAGATTTTCCTGCCTATGTTCTCCTCTAGGATTTTAATGGTGTCAGAACTTATATTTAAGTCTGTTATCCACCTTGAATTTATTTTTATGTATGGTGTAAGTTGGTGATCAAGTTTGATTTTTTTGCATGTAGCTGTCCAGCTCTCCCAACACCATTTGTTGAAAAGGCTATTTTTACTCCATTTTATGCTTCTGCCCCCTTTGTCAAATATTAACTGACCGTAGAGATTTTAATTTATTTCTGGGCTCTCTGTTCTGTTCCATTAGTCTATGTGTCTGTTCTTATGCCAGTACCAGGCTGTTTTGATTACACTGGCCTTGTAATACAGCTTAATCTCAGGTATTGTGATCCCTCTTACTTTGCTCTTCTTTCTCAAAATTGCTGCAGCTATTTGGGGTCATTTATGGTTCCATGTATATTTCTCAAATATTTGTTTTATGTCTGTGAATTATGCCATTGGTACTTTAATAGGGATTTCCTTGAGTCCATAAATCGCTATGTGTAGTATGGACATTTTGATGGTGTTAATTCTTTCAATCCATGAGCATGGTACATGCTTCCATTTGTTTGTGTCTCCCTTAATTTCTTTCTTCAGTATTGTGTAGTTTTCTGAGTACAGGTCTTTTACCTCCTTGGTTAGGTTTATTCTTAGGTACTTTATATCTCTTGCTTTATCAAATGGGATTTTTTTCCTATTTCTGTTTCTGATGTTTCATTGTTGGTGTACAAAAATGCCTTTGATTTCTGACTATTGACTTTTTATCTGGTACTTTTGCCAAATTCATTTATTAGGTTGAGTATTTTTTTGGTGGAATCTATAGAATTTTTTATGTACACTATCATGTCGTCTGCAAACAATGACAGTTTTGCTTCCTTCTTTCCAATTTGAATGCCTTTTATTTCTTTTTCTTGTCTGATTGCTGTGGCTGAAACTTCTAATACTGTGTTGAATAGGAGTGACAAGAGCAGGCATCCTTGTCTTGTTGCTGATCTTAGTGTGAAAGCTTTAAGTTTTTGCCCATTGAATATGACGTTGGCTGTAGGTCTCTCATAATGTAGGCTTTTATTATGTTGAGGAATGCTCCCTCTATTCCCACTTTGCTGAGTGTCTTTATCATAAATGGGTGCTGTATCTTACAAATGCTTTTTCTGCATCTATTGATATGATCATGTGATTTTTGTCTTTCCTTTTGTTTATGTGATATATTATGTTTATTGATTTGCAAATATTAAAAAATCCTTGCATACCTGGAATGAATCCCACTTGATCATAGTGAATGATCTTTTTAATGCATTGCTGGATGCATTTGCCAATGTTTTGTTGAGGATTTTAGTGCCTTTGTTGATTAGTGATATTGGCCTGAAGTTTTCTTTCTTTGTTATTTCTTTATCTGGTTTTGTGATTAGGATGTTGCTGACTTCATAAAAAGACTTTAGGAGTCTTTCATCTTCTTGGTTGTTTTGAATAATCCATGAATGATGGGGTTAGCTCTGCTTTAAATGCTTTGTAAAATTCTCCTGTAAAACCATCCAGTCAGGGCTTTTGTGTGTCAGAAGCTTTTTGATTACTGCTTCGATTTGTTAGCTGTTATTGGTCTGTTCAGGCTTTCTGCTGCTTCTTCATTGAGTTTTGGAAGATTACATTTTTCTAGAAATTTGTCCATTTCACCTAGGTTTTCAAATTTCTTGGCATACAGTTCTTCATAGTAATTTCTTACAATCCTTTGTATTTCTGTGGTATCAGTTGTAATCTCTCCTCCTTCATTTCTGATTGTGTTTATTTGGGTCCTCTTTCTTTCTTCATGAACCTCCTTAAAGGCTTGTTAATTTTGTTTATCTTTTCAAAGAACCAGCTCCTTGATGTATTGATCCTTAGAATTGTGCTTTTAATCTCTATGTCATTTAATTCTGCTCTGATCTTGATTATTTACTTCCTTCCACTTGCTCTAGGCTGTCTTTGTTGTTCCCCCAGTTCTTTTAGTCATAGGGTTAGGTTGCTTGTTTGAAATGTTTCCTTTTTTAGGTAGGCATGTATTGCAATGAACTTCCCTCTCAGGACTGCCTTCACCCTGTCCCATAAGTTTTGGGTTGTTGTGAGTTCATTTTCATTTGTTTCCAAAACCTTTTTGATTTCTTCCCTAATCTCTTTCTTGACCCATTCATTGCTTAATAGCATGCTCTTCAATCTCCATGAGTTTGAGTGTTTTGGGGTTTTTCCTTGGGGTTGGTTCTAGTTTCAGTCTCTTGTGTTTAGAGAAAATGCTTGATACGATTTCAATTTTCTTGAATTTTTTGAGTCTTGTTTTGTGTGCTATCATGTGGTCTATCTTTGAAAATGTTCCATGTGCATTTGAAAAGAATGTGTATTTTGCTTCTTTGGGATGAAAGGTTGTATATAATTAGTCAAGTCTATTTGATCTAGGGCATTGTTCAGTGTCACAACATCTTTGTTGATATTTTGTTTGTAAGATCTATCCCTTTTTGACAGTGGGGTGTTGAAATCCCTTACTATAATTGTATTGCTGTCAGTATCTTTCTTGAAGTACTCTGAAATTTTCTTTATGTATTCAGGTGCTCCTATGTTGAGTACATATATAGTAACAATGTTTATGTCTTCTTGGTGGATTCTTCCCTTGAGTATTATGAAATGACCTCTGGGTTTCTTTTTATGGCTCTTCTTTTGAAGTCTATTTTGTCTGATATGAGTATTGCCACCCGGCTTTTTTTTTTTTTTTCATGTTTGTTTGCTTGGAATATTTGTTCCCTGTTCTTCACTTTCAGTCTGTATAGGTCTTTGTCCTGAGGTGGGTCTCTTGTAGGTAGCATATGTGTGGGTCATGATTTCTTATCCATTCATCTATTCTATGTCTTTTGATTGGGGTATTTAATCCATTTAAGTTTAAGGTTATTATTGATA
>PVKM010049663.1:0-10889 GCA_004027735.1 Carollia perspicillata
TCAGAAGGCTTTTGGGGACGATGCAACAAGTGCAGGGCAAATAAAAGTGTGGCACAAACGCTTCAAAGATGGTTGAGAACCTGTTGGAAGTGATCCACGTTCTGGAAGGCCTGCAGCAAGCAGAGCACCTGAGAACGTTGGACGTGTACGGGCCACAGTCAACAAAGATGGGCGACTGGTACTGGGAGAACCAGAGCCTGATCTGGGGATTCCAAAAACTACTGTGTCCGAGATTTTGATGCAGGATCTTGGCATGACACGTGTCGTGGCAAAATTTGTTCCACAGCTTCTGCTACCAGAGCAGAAGGGACATCGTACTGCAGTGGCTAATGACTTGATTCAAACCACTACCAACGAACCAGATGTCCTCGAGGTCAAAAGGGAAGCTGAGTCATGGGTCTACACTGTGACTCTGAAGTGAAGGGCCCAGTCATCCCCGTGGAAGTCGCTTGGTTCCCCACACCCCCAGAAGGTGTGGCAAAGTCAAGATCAAGATCATGTTAACTGTAATTTGATTGGGTGGGTGTTGTATGTCATGACTGTGCCCTTCCAGACCAAACAATTAATAAGGAGTGCTGCCTCAGTGTTCTTTGTCGGTTGAAAGATGCAATATGACAAAAACAACTACAGCTATGGCCAACCGGTGATTGGCAGCTTCATTACAACAACACACCCCACTACAGCCCAGATTTGGCACCTGCGACTCCCGGCTTTCCCCAAAACTAAACTCACCTTGGAAAGGGAAGAGGTTTCAGACCATCGATGAGATTCAGGAAAATACGATGGGGCAGCTCACGGTGATTGGGAGAACTGTGTGAGGTCCTAAGGTGCCTGATATGACGGGGATTGAGGTGTCATTGTCCTACGTACAATGTTTCTTATATTTTGTATCTTTTTCAATAATATCTCTAGTTTTCATAGTACAAGGCTGGAAACTCTCTGGACAGACCTTGTACGCACGAATACTTGCAAACATGCATAACTACCTACGGACATCATTTAAAAATAAATATTCATGCACAAAGGAAGCACTGAGAGTATAAGAACATTACTTTTAAAATGGGGGGGTTCCCCAAGTTCCTGGAATTCAAGGCACACTGACAGAGCTACTGCCTCAGAATCTCACGGGAATCATTCTCAAGACAGACACCAGGTTCGAACTTCCTTTATTCCTACAAAGCCAAGTCTTCGAGCCACACTTCCTCATTCAAGGAAATACTGGTTTCGTTCATAGAGTTTCTTGTTAAGTCTGACACCTTTTTTATTCATGGGAAGGTGAGAAGCACAACTTTTGTCCAGCAACTGGCTAGTGTAGCATTTCCACATCGAGATATTCTTACTGTTAACCCAGAGTCACTGAATGCCGAAATGGCATCTAAGATCAAGTTAGAAGACTCTTGCCTCACGCAATGTGCTTCTCAACATTATTCACGTGAGAACTTATAACAATTTTGTGTATAAAGGGAGAGAGAATAAGATGATAAGTTCTCGTAAAAGTGTCATTTCAACTGTACAGTTGCTAACATTTTGTCATACACACTTCATTTTTTCCCTTTGCCAAAGTATTTTAAAGCTGGCCTGAGACTGAAAAACAATGAAAACTTTCCGCCCTCCCCAGTTTTCCAGCCTTTAGTATTTCACTGCCCATCTTAAAAATAAGGGTATTTTCTTACATACCCTTAATAATGAGTCATGCCCAGCAAAATTAACAACAAATTCCTTCAGAATATCTGATACCCAGTCCATATTCAAATTCTCCTAAAGATGTATTTTTATATTTTATGTTTATAGTTAGTTTTATTTGTGATCTGAAGTAGGTCACGCACTGCAGTCGATTGTTCCGTTTCTCGTCTCTGTTCATCACTTTACTGTGTTATAAAATTCATCTTGATTTGTTTCCTTTCACTTTTCTTTCATTTAAAAAAACAGTTCTATTTTTACACTTTTTCGGGGGGTGGGGAAAGTTTGGGGAAGACAGTATTCTCACCTTGTATCTGGGGAAGCCTAGTATTTTTTTAAAAGCATCTCCTAAAATGTATATAAGCTAAATGCTATTTTTTGAAAGCAAATCATTGAAAACTTCTAGTTACTAGCATGCGAGAGAGTAAGAACAAAAATTCTTTGGATGATGGACTTCAGTTTTATGTTTTTTATGTTTGCAAAGTTAATCTGGGTCAGAAAAAGAAAGTTTTTTTTATCATGAATCATTAAGTGTAAAGGCCCTCTCTCAGAACTAAGACTTTTCTTACTCATCCCTCAAACCAGTTTCCTAGTTAAAAAAAAGAAATAAATGCATGTTCTTTATTTTTTAGCTGTCTCTAAAGGCAATGTGATATAGCAGCAGGAAAAAGTACTAGTTAGAGATTTAGGGAATAAGAAGACTGGGGTTTAGTTCTGCCCTTACGATGAACTAATGATTTGAATAAGTTGGCCTAGATTGGTGGAAAAGGTATACTTGGAACATTCTAGAATTTCATAATACAATGTGACCTTAAAAAACAATGAAATCTTTGTTGCTTCCCCATCAAAGGCACCAGGTCTGAGGCTTCTGTAGGCGGGCGGTTGTACAGCCAGGCCCCTTGGGGCCACCAACTCATTTCTCTGATGCTGCCCCCATCAGAACATTTTTGTAAACACCTTCAGAATCAGAACACAAGGCACGCAAAAAAAAAAAAAGGTACTAGTACTTGACGGCCATGTCCCTTATTTTATTTAATAAGGGATATTAAGTAATATTTAATTAAGTACATTAATTAAATGAACTCTTTGATCAAATAAGTGTTTGACTGACTTACTGTGGATTTGCTATGTAGATGGACAGCTGTGCTGGGTCGTGGGGGTGCCGAGGTGGGGCCACAAAGGGAAGGAGACAAAGCTTCTGCTCGCCCAGGGACTGGCGGTCTGGTGGGAGTGGGGAGGCGCCCACACACAACACAGTTGAAGGATAAAAAACCGGGGTGGGGGGAGTGCTCGCTTCGGCAGCAAATATACTAAAAAAATCTGGGGGATAGGGAATACCTTCAGCTTAGCATTGGTATCCCCAAATCTAAGATCCCTGAGTTTGAGAAATGGACCCCCTTGGCTATCAAGGCTTTGCAATTATATTTTGAGGCTAACAAAGTGACTTCCATCTGATTAGTTTCCAAAGTGATTCTGCTGCCTTCAGTGTAGCCCTGGGTGAGGATAGAACAGTGGCCGGAAATGAAAAAGTTCAGAGCATCCTCTAGGCAAGGTCGAAGCCAAAGCAAAACATTCCACACTCGGTAATGAAAATAGTTAATAAATGCCCTTTTAAGAAGTAAGAACATTGAAGGTTTATCCCACTATGAAGGGATTTTGCTATTCCAGATAACCCCAGTTAAATATTCTGGGTTCAGATGTTTCCAACCAGGTTGACCCCTGGGGGATTCTTTTTCCCAAACCTTGTGTTAAATGGTGCCTCCCAATCATACCAATAAGTGTCTCTTATGTCCATCAGAAATTGTAGTCATCAGTCACTGGTTGATGCTCCTTGGACTGACCCCCAGCCAAGACACTGGGAAGAGGAAAGGCGTCTTTATCCCTGGGGACGCAGGAGCTTGCCCTACTGGACACGGCCGGTGTTTCCCTGAAGCGGTCTGATTGGCAGTCGCCGTGGACTGACTGGCAGCCCGTCACGTTTCTGACGTAGCACCCACAGTCTGCGCCAGGAACAAAGGCGTCGCATTGCCCAGTGCTAGAGAAGTATTTATCGAGGAAGATGGGCTCTTCAAAACCATTAATTAGCGTAATCATGATTCTCATTGATTCAGTCAAGAAATAGTTATGGAAAACCTGCCAAGGACCAGGCTCGCTGTATGGTTTATGGTTCTTTTGGGAGTTGTCAGTCCATGCAAACAGGTGACTGACTGCGTGGTCCCGGAGGGGGACCGGATGACATTCAAAGACAGACTAAGTTCATTCTTCGCTTCACTATCAGGCAAAGTAATTTCCATTGTGTGCCTCAAGACTACAAAAATTTCTTCTGAATGGAAGAGACTAATAACAGGAGATTTTCATCAGTAATTTAGACTCGCTGAAGTCATTTAACCTGCATACGTGGTTTGAATGTGAAGAAAGTAATTCAGCAGCATCAGCTAGCCCTGCAGGAGTCTGATAGATTCTCATTTAAAAGTTCTCTCACACAGTCTGTTTATAAACAAGACAAAACGAAACAGCAAAAACAATCTTACTTAAAACACAGTCACACACCTCAGATGCCTCCAAGTGACTCATGAAATTTGTTCTCTCCTTTGGTTTCCCAGGGGGTTCCAACAATGATTATCAGAGGGGGCACCTAACTCAGCAGGCCGCTGGGGTCACTGCTGCTGCTGCTGCTACTTGAGGAGTGGAGAGAGAGCCAGAAAGGCCGAGTCCCCTCTGCACCCACCACCCCAGGCGCTAGAGGCGAGAGGAGGGGGGAGCGAGGTTGTCTGGGACAGAGGGGACAGTAGGCTGGGGGTGGAGTGTGGTTGCACAGACAAGCCAGTTGCGCCATCCAAGCAGAGCCCAGAAGCAGTGGCCAGGCCCCACTGAGATTCTGGGAGTTTCCCCCGGAGGGGGGGGGGAGGATCCTCCGGTGGCCACACCCACTGCCCTCTGCTCGGGTTGAGAGGAGAGAACAGGGAGGGGAGGAAATGCCCGAATCGTCCCTCCTTTGTAAATGGTAACAAAGAAGAAGGGCTGTTGAGCGAGGTTCCTGTGCTCTGACCCTCCCTGGCCACCTCACAACAAGCTGACCACAAATGAACAAAATCCCCAGAACCATCCTGCGCCCTCACCTTCTCTCTTTCCCTTCTTTGCCGTTTCTTCCTGTTTCAAATTCCCTCTTCTCTACCAGCCACCTTACGAGTGCTTCTAGCAGACTTAGCTAAATTAAGGGTTTTGATGTTAACATACCAGGTTTTGCAAAGCGGAGTTGTGTTAGAGACCACTGCTTTCCCCAATGCCTGCTTTTCCTCCTTAGTAATAGAACCCCAAGGGGAAACCCAGAATAATGACATTTCCCAGCCCCCCTTGCAGCTCACTGTGATCATGTCACTAAGTGTTGGCCAATGGGACATAGGCGGCAGGGGTGCATACACGTGTCCAAAGAGGGAGGGCCTCCCCCTTTCCCTGCCTCCTGTTTTCCTGTGTGGTGGCCACGGGGAACGTGGTGTGACGGCTAGAACCCACGCACCCGCCGGGGCCCAGCGGCGGGAGCCCCAGGCTGAGGTGGGTGGAGGCAGCGGGAGTCTGGGGCCTGCTCATCGCCCACCTGCTTTAGCACCTGTGCGGTAACCGGGGGGCTCAACAAAGCCTCTCCTGGTGCACCATGCCTCTGTGATTTGGGATGTCCTCCTGCTCGGCTCCGTATTTTGCCATGTATAATGGGCACTTTTCCCCCAGGTTTTTGAGGGAAAAATAAGGATGCGTATTATACATGGGTATAATGATTACATACCAGGGGTATGATAATGGCTATAATAATCCCATGTACACTGCTCACCAAAACGCGGGCGCACCTTATACGGGGCAGAATACGGGAATCCTAACCGGTATAAGAGCTGTAACTTGCTTTAAGTTGAAATAATAGCATTGTTTGAGCACTTACTACAGGCAGCGTTGCAAGGGTTTTAGGTGTATTAACGCGTGTAATACAACCACCCTATGAGGAAGTACTGTTATTGTCCCCGTTTTATGGCGGAGGGGACACAGTGAGGCTAAGTCACCTGCTCAAGGTCACCCAGCTAGTAAATGGCAGCGTCAGAACTCGAAACCAGCCAGTGCGACTCCGCAGCAGGGGGGTCTCATCTTCTGTGACGCGGGACAGGAAAGGAGGCCCTGCGCTCTCCGGGGACCTCCTCTCCTCGGGCATCGGGTTTCACTGGAACGCAGCCCCGCCCATTCGCGCACGGATTCTGCGCCCCGCACGGCAGAGCTGAGCGGTGTCGACAGCGGCCTGCTGACCCGAAGTCCAAAGTATTTGTCGCCTGTTGGTTGCCGAAGAAGTTTGCTGACTCCTGCTCTGTGATACACTGCCGCTAAACCTGCCTCGGAAAATGTACGTTTATATAAAAGATAAACCAAAGGTGATTTTTCACTTTAGAAATAGTGGTTTCTAAACAGTAGGGTTTGCTAAGTGCTAAGAAAAAAAATATTTTTCTCGAGAAGCTCTTTCGTACCAGGAACAGCAGTCAGCCCTTTACACGATGACTCGGTTTATTCTTTCCAAGCATCCCGTGCAGCAGGTGTGTTTACCCCGATTTCGAAGATGAGGGCCCGAGAAGGAAGGTGACTTGCCCGCAGTTTCACAGCTGTTACGTGGCCAAGCTGGGCTTTGAACAAGCGAGGCTTTCATTCTAATCCTGGTCGCTACCCCCTATATCATGCCGTCTCACTTAAAGCATTTAAGATATCATTCAACTTATAGGAGAGTGGGGTTTTCCAGGAAGACAGATCACACTCGTATGTTGTCAGTGTCACTACAAAAGCTTGTAGAGCCGATGTTTAGTGCAGCGACATTTAAGCCTTCACTAGGGGGGTCACGGTCTCGCATCAGACTGAGCTCTAGCAGGCTCTGCTCTAATAATATACACCGTCCTAGGAGCCCTGGGAAAACCAGCTCTGGAATATCACTTTAGAATTATCATTCTTCTGGGTCGTAAGAGGAAGTAGCCATCTTCGGAACTGCACTTCAAGTATAAGGGCCTTTGAATGAGAAAAACAAAACAGGAATCGCTCCACACCAGCCGGTCCAGACATAGTTCAATGTCCGTGCCTCGGCCAGGCAGTGAGTCACTGACCACTCAGCAGGCAGTGACTTTGAATTGTCTAAGGATTGTAAACACCTTCAAGGGAGCCTCTAGATGACTGCCCTTCAAAATAAATTCTATACTTGCTTAGAAACAGTTTCACAGGCCCTCAGAGTCTTATCAACAACATCCTAGTGTCTCTCCCCCCACAAGTTAGGAGCTTCTGTGTTATCTCTAGTACCTTCCCTCTGCTGTTATTAACAACGAGACTTTGGAAAAATCATTTGGCCTTACCGAGCATCCATTGTTTTCATCGGCATGGTAGGAGTAATAATAAGATTGTCAAGGTTACGGTGAAGACTGAGGTAATGCCCATAAAGTACTGAGCATGTTGAAGGCTTAAGTCTGTCTGTCACTTCTTAAAACTATGGGTCATCCAATTATGCTGTAGAATTTATGACTTAAGAATATATAAGGAACTAAAAACTTATAAAAATGACCGTTATCATTCATTAATACAGTGTAACTTTTTAAGAAGTTAAGTATTTAATATAATATTTCCCATGTTTTCAGGATTCGCGACGATGATATTAGTGACCAACGTGGATGTGCCCTGTACCATCGTGGGTGAGACATGGCTGCATATTATGCCCTGAGCTGCCCCGACCTTGGAAGGCAGGGCAGGGCAGGGCAGTGTAGTGACGTGTCACGGGAAGTGTCAGGGTGTCCATGGATTTGTGGAATGGGTGCCATTTTTAGATTCGGTCAAGTCGGGGTTCTTCCTGCCCCTCTCTTTGTTCAGGGGCACAGAGCTCAGGTCGAAAAGACAGAGGGCTGTAGAGTTCACTTCCGACACAGACCAATGGTCTTTTTCCTCCTTTTTTCCCCTTGATCAGTCTTGTTAGGGTTTATCAGTTTGATTAATCTTTTCAAAGAATCAACTTCTGGTTTTGTTCATTTTTTCTATTTTTTGTTTTCCGTTTCATTGACTTCTGCTCTGATTTTTATTTCCTTCCGTTTGCTTGCTTTGGACTCATCTTGCTCATCTTTTTCTATCTTCTTATGGTGAACACTTGATACTTGGATAGTTGACTTTAAGTTTTTTTCCCCTAATATGAATATTTAAAGTTGTAAGTTTTCCTCTAATCACTGCTTCAACCACAGCACCGCCCCCCCGCCCCAGTTTTGACAGGTCATGTTTTCATCGTCATTCAGTTCGAAATATTTTCTGGTTGACTTTGTGATTTTGTCTTTGACTTAGGAGTTACTTAGAAGAACGCTGTTTAATTTTCAAATATTTAAGGCTTTTCTAGATATTAGGGACAGAGAACACACCCTAGGTTTTCATCTTTTCAAATTCCTTGAGACGGCTGTTGGGCCTCAGCACGTGGTCTCCCTTGGCGACGGCATCCTGTGCACTTGATGAGAAGGGCCACCCAGTAGCCGCCCCTCTGCAGGTGCGCTCTTTCATAAACGTCTGCTGAGCCCAGGTGGCTGTTGACAGCGTTGTTCAAATTGATGATTTTCTGTTGTCTTCTTGTTCTCTCAGTTCCGGAGCGGAGGGTGTTAGAATCTCCAGCCACGAGTGGGGAGCTGTCTGCTTCTCCATTTATCTGTCTTTTTCTTTTTTTTCCCTGCAGGCAGTTTGAAGCACTCTGTAGTGTGATGTCTTCCCGATGGGTCTGTCCTCGTGTAATTTTTGAAATGTTCTTCATTCTCTTTAGTAATATTTCTTACCTTGAACGCTACATTGAGTCCATTTCATCCCAAATTAATGTAGCTACCCCAGCCTTTTTATGCTGAGAATCTCCATGGTAAGTTTTCATCTTTGTTTCTTTCGTCCCGATTGTGCCCCTGGGTTCAGAGTGTGTGGCAGCGTGTAACTCGGTCTTGCTTGTCTGATACGGTTGTGTTTACGTCTGTCATCTTCGTCTTTGTTTTTCTAGTGTCCCATCTGTTTTTCTCTCTCCAATTTTAACTTCCCTGCTTTCTTTTGCATTAAATATTTGTAACATTGCATTTTAATCCTCTACTGACTCTCTTGCTATACCTCTGTGCATTTTATTTTAGTAGTTGCTCTAGTGGTTACAATGTATGTCTTTAACTTCTCACAGTCCACTCAGAGGGAATATCGTTCTACATCTAATACCTCACCGAACCACATAGCAGAGTGGTTCAATGTGCTACACACAAACACACACACTCTGACACACTCGTTCACATATACTCACATGTACTCTCACACTCACACACTCTCACACACACCTATGTACACACATATTTGCACACACTCACATGCACACACACTCACACAGACACACACACTCCTTGTGCTCCTCTTGTCAGTCATATTACATCTACCTCACACCAGCAAGGCTGCTGTTTTCTGCCTGTAAGGACCACGGGGGTTCAGGAACTTTCCTCAGGGGGGAAAAAGGAGCTACAAGCTTCCAGATCTCACCAGGTACAGTTTCCCTCCTTCCAGGGTAAAATCCATTCCAGTTTCTATGTGCTTTTAGTCACTCTCCACTGCTTTCAAAATATTAAAAGAATTTTTCCTTGTTAGCCCTAGGGTTTAGTCTCACCAAGCTACTTTGTCTTTATCAAAAGCTAATCTCCACAGTCAACCCTGTTCAGAGAATTTTGTGAGAAATTAACGGCCTCCACTGGGATCCACTAGCAAACACTCGCTACTTTGGGAAGATGAGCACACCTAGGCTGAGACTTTACCTGCAGGGCCTAAAGTCAGCAAGCAGGTGCCCAAACAAAGACGGGGCCATGGGGTCGCACAGTGTGCATGTGACCTGGGTTACCGAGGAGTCGCTGGGCCTGACAGCAGACCCTGCTGCGCACGCCCAGGGGTTTCTGGGATGGAAAGCTGTACGTGGGACAGGTGAGATGGCTGCCATTGTCTCTTCCTGTGACCTTGAAAAGCACGGATGATGCAAGTCAACCAAATGGTCTCTTACAGAGTGTGGCTTTCAATGCTTCTCAAACATTTTCTCGTCGTCACAAAGTGCTACAGCTAAAGAAACACTCTTTAGACTGTGGTATATAGACACTCCGACAGGATGGACACACAGACAGGCGGGACACCGCCTGGCTGTTAGAAGCACAGCTCCAGAAGGCAGAGCCAGGCGAGCAGGCCCACTGAGAGACTGCTGCCTTCTGGAGGGCGTCGCCTGATGGGGGTGACCTGCGTTCCACCTTCCCGTCCACACAAGCAACAGATCCTGTTGTTTCTTAGAGGCAGGAGTTGCTTATTGTGATGTCTAAGTATTATGGTTCTCAGATGCCGATACTTAAACACTGCACCTGCAGGTGGCCAGATTTAGCACAAACTAACAAATGAAAACAGGATGTCTAGTTATATTTGAATTTAAGATAAAAATGAATAATTTTTTTAAGAATGCGTATGTTCTGCTTCTCTTACAACTATTATGTGAAACACACAGAAAAACAGTTTGCCATTGATCTGAAATTCACCTTTGCCTGGGAGTCCTGGCAAATTGAATGGGCACTTCCAAGGTCCCCATTTGGTGCTGCAAAGGGGGCCAGACAGCACTCTGGCCCAGAACACTCGTAGGGAGATGGGTCTCTGGTTGGGATGGTTGGGGTCCTGGGGGGAGGGAGATGCCGGGCTGAGAAGCCAAGATCACAGGCCATCCTCCAGTCACCAGCTGGACTCTTGTAAAGAAAAATCTTCCTTCTGAGAGTTCCTATGAAAATAACATTTACCTTTATCAAGAGCTTTCATGTGCACATGCCCTATAATTATTCATTTGTTAATTGCCACGACATCCTGCTGAGGTCAGTAATATTTCTACTGCCCTTATTTTGCAAACTGTAAACAGGGAGAGAGGAGGGGCTGAGTCACTGGGCGGCCTGGCAGGGCCTCGCATTACGAGAGCCCAAAGACAACCCAGAGAAGGGAAAAAGAAGAGACTCAGAAACCCCAGGAAACTCCACATTCTAAACAGCTCTGCTCTCGCTAAATAAAACAGACCAGAACCAAACTGTGTAAAAAAGAGAACGACTGAAGGCAGATATTTTTCCCCGAGGAGAGAACGGCTCGCCCACCCTCTGGTCCTCCCCCAGCAAAGGTGAATTTCCTTGTAAGCGCCCGAAGGTAAGAAG